>CAMOHE010025072.1:0-20556 GCA_946598075.1 Artocarpus hirsutus
CTTAATTAACTTTATTAATCCACCAAGTCACCTCCCGTACTCTAGGGCATGACACAAAAACTATGAATAGGAGCATTAACCTACTGCAAAGGTAAATAATGGACTTTCTTGCCTAAACTCTATCTTTTTAACAAGCTCACCTTGATCAATTACCTGACTTGATTGTCGAAGTGCCCCTGGCAAACACCATACCAGTGTCCCCTTTACTCCGAAGAGTTCTCTTTTCTTGCATGTTTAAGCAGACTAGATCACCAAAAGGCAAGAAAGATAGTCCAACCACCGTGCACAACTGCATATGGTGTTGAGTCGTCGAAGGACACCCTTAGTGCATGATGCCTTCATCCCTTATATATGTATGTATGGCTAGAAGTTCATAAGAACATGATGATCATTACTTTCCTAAAGTTTAGTAGAATTATGACTTGGACTCACTACCAAAAAAAAAAGGAAACAAATAAGTTACATGCTTAATTAGTTTGAGTTCGCTAGCTAGGATGTCAAACAACTTATAGTATAATATCTATATTCCTTATGGAGAAAGCAACGAATTAAATGGAAAGCAATCGATATTCTTTATGGAGAAAACAACAAACTAAAATCGAAAGCAATATATATATAAGCTAAGCATAGCTAGAAATTGTTGCATTTTGTAAAGTTTGTTGTACATAACGGTTAAAGTCATGTATGTTGTTTTCACGCATTAGAGTTCTCCAATAAGATAGTGGCACCCATAAGACTCGGATAAGCAAAAGCTTTCTTACATACCGAATGTTGCATCATCTTCAAATGAGCATATTATGCAATCCATAACTTAATGACAAAACACTAATACAATTTTTATATGCAAACATCGGTACTATCGAACATACATAGCTTTTCTTTTCGTTTTCTAAAACTCTTTCCACAACAAATTAATTATTCTTTAGTACACGAGTTATTTATTTACATAGTGCCGCTTTGAAGTTTATTGTTTGAAAAGTCATTTTCATGTTTATCAAGTTAAAATCTACTACTCATAATTCAATTAGTGGCCGTCTCACTTCAAAAAATATAATTTTTTAACGTTTTGCAAATAGCAAGTTTTAATCCTATAAATGAAAGTGACTTTCATATTATAATCCGTAGGATTATATAATAAATGATTTATTAGATTGAGAACAGCTCATTTATAAACAATAGGATTCTAACTTTACTTATTATAGAGTTATGTAGGAGTAGGATTTAACTTAATGTTAAAAGTCATAATTAAATTATATGTAAAATCTACTACTCATAATTAAATTAGTGGCCGTCTCACTTCCCAAAATATAATTTATTAAATTAGAGTTAAACGTTTTGTGAGACTTTTCACACTATAATCTCATAGGATTATATAATAAATGATTTATTAGATTGAGAACGGCTCATTTATAAACAATAAGATTCTAACTTATAGAATTATGTAGGAGTAGGATTTAACTTATATGTCCCTTTAACTTGCGGCTGCCATAATTTAGTTTGACAAGCCGTGAAATGTACTTTACCTGATTATTTTAACGCAGAAATAATTGATCGGATCGGATATTGATAACATCTATGCAATAATATTTTTTGAGAAGACGAGAAAGAATCTTAACAGCTGTCTTATGATTGTGTAATGTGTACATGTTTATCTGTAAATTAGTCTTACCGTATATTCAGCTTTACTGGAATTCATACACAAAAGTACATCCTTTATAACTGGTTAGATTAAGCTAATTAAAAGGACCCATTTCAGATTCCACCTAGCTAGTCGATCTCCAACAAGATTATGCGAATATGCCACTTCATGGCCGCCAAAACCTAAACAATCGATTTTGATCTTCATTCAAATTTTATATAAAAAGTAACGAAAATTAAGAAAAGAAAAGAAAAACTTTAGAGAATTTGGAGAACAAAGCCAACAATCATACACTAAAATGATAAGAAACGACTGAGTTTGGCTGACTTATTTAATTTCCGTGTCAATTTTTATTTTGAAATGTATACACTGAATAAATTGGTTTCATATCAACTTGCTTAACTTGAAAGCATGCTTAACGTGTATTTTAAACAAATTGATTGCTTTTATCAAACCAAAAATTTCAACTAGTTCTTGACTTCTTGAGCTTACAAGAACAACCTCGACTGGCAAGATCGTCGGATGCCGACCAGATCACATAGTAGTGGATCATACCCAAAAACCAACACATCACACCATCTCAGCCCTCTATTGGCAATCCTCCTTCTCTGGTGATCGTGACATTTGTCGCTAGACACCCAGGTCATAGGCAAAACCCGATCCACACCCAGATGTAAGTTAGACTCTATAAATAGGAGCATCAACTTCACCACAAATGTATGGGCATTCTTTCCTTGCCTACTCTGCCTCTCCCTTTGCTCTTCCCTGTCAAAACACTGTCTTGAGTGTCAGAATGCCCTTAGCAGATACCAAACCGATGTCCCTTTACTCCAAGGCCTTCTCTCCTTTTCCAGATCCCATTAGATTAGGCGAAGCTGGGTAGAATAGAGAACCCAACCACTATGCGCCCCCACACGCAATGTTGTGTCGATCTCAAGCATCAACACTTGGCGCTAGAAGGAGGGCACTATGCCTTTCCAACAACCTCATCTTTCCCCCCAACCATTCTTGGGATGGCCAACAAAGAGACCACAGGTCTCGGATGAAGAGCCCGACCACGTCTAAGAGGTTACGACCGACTAGAGAAAATCATGTCTTAACTACGGCCAACTAGGTCCAGGATGAAAGTCCAAAAAGGGTATAACCGACAAAGAGACCTCAGGTCCAAGATGAAGAGTCCGACCAGAGAAGACGAGGTCCCGGCTACAGCCAACTAGGTCCAGGACAAAGAGTCCAAGAAGGCTACGACTGACAAAGAGACCTCAGGTCTAGAAAAAAGAGTCTGACCAGGTCCAAGAAGGTTATAGCCGACTAAAAAAGACCAAGTTCAAGAAGGTTACAACCAACCAAGTCTAGGACGAAGAGTCCAAGAAGGCTACGATTGACTAAGAGACCTTAGGTCCAAGATAAAGAGTTCGACCAAGTCCAAGAAGGTTACAGCCGACCAAAGAAGTCCAGGTCTTGGCTACAATCAACCAGGTCCGGGACAAAGAGTCTAAAAAGGCTACGATCAACAAAGAGACCTCAGGTCCAAGATGAAGAGTCCAACCAAGTCTAAGTACGTTATGGCCGACCAAAGAAGACCAGCTCCCAGCTACGGCCAACCAGGTCCAAGATGAAGAGTCCAAGAAGGCTATGATCGACAAAGAGACCTTAGGTCTAAGACGAAGAGTCTGACCAGGTCCAAGCAGTTTACGACCGACCAAAGAAGACCAAGTCCCAGCTACGGCCAACCAGGTCCAGGACGAAGAGTCCAAGAAGGCAACAATCGACAAAGAGACTTCAGGTCTAGGACAAAAAGTCCAACCAGGTCCAAGAAGTTTACAGTCGACTAGAAAAGACCAAGTCTCGCTATGGCCAACCAGGTCCAGGATGAAGAGTTCAAGAAGGCTATGATTGAGAAAGAGACCTAAGGTCCTAGACGAAGAGTCCAACCATGTCCGAGAAGGTTACAGCTGACCAGAGAAGACCAAATCCCAGCTACAGCCAACTAGGTCTAGGACGAAAAGTCTAAAAAAAAAAGGAGCCAACCAGGCCCAACAACTATCTAGATACGCTCACGAAAAATATTTCTTATGAAAAATATTTGCTAACCACATCAAGACTTTAGTGCTGATGCCCTCTATCAACAAAGTCTAGGGGGGTTACTGTTTGGGGGGAAATCTTCATAAGAAACCGTTTGAAGTCAATACCCTTGTTAAACCAAGCACCCAACCAAGTTAGCCAAGAAGACCAATCCGAAAAGGGCATTGATTAGGCCGAAAAGGTCCAATTTGAGAAGGACTAGGATCCGTACAACCAGGATCAATCTATATAATTAGGATCTGTCCGACTAGGATCTATCCGACCAAGATCCGTCCGATCAAGGTCAATCTGACCAGGATCATTTCGTCTGACCATAATTAATCTAACTAGGGTCAATTCGACTAGGATCAATCCGTCCAACCAGGATTAGTTTGACCAAGATGCATCCGACGAATGTCAGTCTGACTAGGATTATTTCGTCGGACCAAGATCAAGCCATTTGACCAGGAGTCATGCTAAGATTTGTCCGACTACGATCAGTCCGACCAGGATCAGTCTGACCAAATCAATCCGACATGGCCAAAGAAACCATGAAGAACAACCTCGACTAGCAAGATAGTCGGATCTCGACTAGATCACATAGCAGTGGATCATACCCAAATACCAACACGTGGCACCATCTTAGCCTTTCATTGGGCAATCCTCCTTATCTGGAGACTATGGCATTTATCGCTGGACACTTAAGTCACAGGCAAAACTTGGTCCACACCCAGATCCAAGCTAAACTCTATAAATAGGAGTATCAACTCCACCACAATGGTACGGGCATTCTTCCCTTGCCTACTCTGCCTTTCCATTTGCTCTTCCCAGTCTGAACATTGACTTAAGCATTGGAGTGCCCTTGGCAAACACCAAACCGGTGTCCCCTTACTCCGAGGCCTTCTCTCCTCTTGCAAATCCTACCAGACCAGGCGGAGCTAGACAAAACAAAGAACCCGACCACCGTGCGCCCCCGCACGCGATGTTGCGCTGATCTCAAGCATCAACAAAATATATCCCTCAAGTTTACATACAGACACATAAACCGGTGAAAATCTAGAAATTCTTGGTTATAAGATTGCGTACGCAACTGCATTTAGGATATCTTGGACAAATTCTAGACTAGCATAATTGGAGAACATTTAACCAAAAAATGCATGTAGAAGCTGAGCTTGGTTGTTACCATGTTCTTAGAGCTTGTTTTAAGTCTAAACTACTGGTTTCTTCAGTTTAAACACATAACCATGCTAATTCAGAGAGTCTTTAAATCCAGTTTATAACTCTATATAAATGAAAGTTTTGAAAAATAACATCAACAAAAGGTCGTTTTTACGTACAATTTCTTAAATAACCAACCTTTCTAAATAGCTTCAGATATAAACCTTTTTTGTCCCTGAATTTCAATATTCCAATTTCATTTGGAAAACCCGAATCCCATCAAATCACATACGAGAAAAATTATTTTTTTAAGTTAAAAACTGAGGTAGCTGAACCACAATGTTAAAAACTTTTCAAATGAGAAGCAATTTCAGAGAACTTCCAAAACAAAAACAAAAAAGACACTAGAAATTATTCCAGAACAGTCCCATGGATCCCAGGTTTTTGGAGATGAAAACAGTATTCTGAAGACGAGCCGAATAAAATCTAAAACTTAAACCATGTGTGTGAATACATACAGGAAATACATTAGAAGTGGGAAGAAAAGAATCAACCATTGCAACTTTTTTCCGTTCAATTTTTTTCTGGGAATATCTCCTTAATCTAAATCAGGAAAGACTATTGCACAGAACTCACGAGGAAGAGAGTTATTTTGGTTGACAAACTTGAGAGATTACTTGAACAATATGTGCAAATTGAATCATTTACAAGTAGTTGGTTCCTCTACCAACTGAGATTCAGAAGCATTTTGCCCTTACCTTTAGTATCAACTTTACAGTAAAGAACATAAACAGACTGCACCAGAAAGTAAAGGCCCCAGTAAAGGGCTATATGAAGTCCAAATTGTATTGGTTTCATACCCATCATTGCCTTTTGGCTAATTGCTTCTTCAATCCCTTAAGAATCTTTCCAAACCACACTAAGTTCATTATAGCTAGAACTGATGGCACCACCATGACCAGAAGATATCCAAAAATGTGCATTAGGATGACCTGCCAAGACAATCAGATAGGCAAACAAATATGACAATAGTTTTTGAACAGTTTTGAATATATTTCAGGGTGAAAATAAACCAAAAAATAAAAACAATAAAAATAAAAATAAAAATAAAGAGATAAAAGGTTAAAAATTACAAACGGATGTCCAATCTAACTCAAGAATCAATTTCCAAATTCTGTTTACAACTGAGAAAGTAAAATTTTGTTCCAAAAACATACTAAATAAGAGTTGACATCCACTCTATATAAAAGCACGAATGTGTTTGTCCATGTGGGGTGGACACATGTCCCTCCGCCCCCCAAATTCTTTTTTTTTTTTCTTCTCTTTTTTTTTGGTTTTCCCTTTTCCTTTTTCATTTCCTTTTTTCCTTTTTCTTCTCTTCTTTTTGTATTTTTTTGTTACTCTCTCGAATAAAATCTTGTATATTTAAGAATTTCCTTTTAAATTTTTTTTTAAATGTACATTATTGAAGTACTTTTTTCTTCTAAGTTATCTTCATTTCACATTCTTTTACATCCTCTAAATATTGTTATATCAAGTATGACCTCCTACTTTCGTTCATGTTTCTTCTTATTCAAGCTTCTCTTTTTTGTCATTTTGGTTCTCAAAATTCACTACTTATACATATTTTTTTCCCAGTGACACTTCAACTACTATTTATCTTATAAATGTCATTCATCTAATATACCCCCATTGAAATAATCTCTAACATATGTCTCTACTCATCAATAATTTTTTAATGTGGTTTGATTAATTGTTATTTTCTCATAATGATTCCTGATTAATTGTTTTATTTAAAACAAAATATTATCCATGTGTATCCATATTTTCTCTCTCACACAAACAATTAGCATGCTTTTACTAATTTGGTTTGAACTGAAAAAAATTTATATCTTAAATTGTTTTTGTTATAGTTTTCTCCCACTGAATCTAAATTGTTATAATAATTTCAATTCAAACAGACAATTCGATCTAACAATCCAAACACCCATACGTGTTTTGATTGAACTATGCATTTTGATTTTTTTTTTTTTTATATTATCAAATCGTACATCTTCGAACGAACCTAAGTAGACTTCTCCTCATTTAATATACTTTTATTAAATGTTTACAAAAATTTTAGATCTTAATATCGTAAAAATGTAAAAAGTATACTCGCCTTGCGTGTGCTTCTCACTAGTCTTTTGAAATAATGTTAATATTAAAGCCAGGTGTTGCGTCGAAGGCAAGTTATGCTAATAATTAATTAAAACTTATTAGCAATCCAAGAATTTAAGTGGTGGGATATTAAAAAAGGAAGACATTTTTTCTTCCCTTGTTAAAACAGAAAAATAATTAGTGGGGAAATCGAGTTGACAACTTGCAGCCAAAGAAAAGTAGAACACAGATTTCACAGATTTTTTCTCATGTCGTAATAACAATAACAATAATAAAAGAAACGCGGTGTTGAGGGGAATCAAAATCTGATATTTTATTTTTAATATTATAATTACGGAGCAAAAATATGTTCAAACATAGTATCACACCAAAAGAATAAAGACAGAGAAAAGAAAATAAGATTATAAGAAGCCTAAAATCACTGGAACTAAGAACCTAAATGGTAGCCATTTACCTGATCGTAATGCAAGTAAACATGGTAAAACATATAGCCAAACAGCAGTATTCTTGCTACCTGCATACCAGAGGTTCCATTAGCAATATATATATATATATATATATATATATATATCCTGTCAGTTGTCATCTTGAATGACCATGATAGAGATACTCTTGGTGCCAGCTTGAGACAACTTTTCATGACTACTAGTCCAAGAAATTTTAACTCACCAGCCATGCAAAAAAAATTACGACGCCATTAATGAGATATGCCATCGATCTCTTCATGCCACCAGTATCAAGATACCTTTATTAAAACCAAAGGCCCCATCAGTTTATGGAAGTCCAAAACTGATTACTATGTTAATTAGAGACTTACCATCTTATATTGATCTCTGGAGTAGTAATTTCAGAGATGAGAATCATATATGTATAAAGCTGTCCTTCTCCTGAAAACATGGAATACCACACTGCAATTCCTGAAAGAGAGTGGTGGATAACCTGAAAGTGATCATTGCAATATTAGGAACTTGAACTCACTGCATTTAAAATGCACGATCAGATTCAGGAGACTTTCTTACGTGAAGAAGTGGGTGGACTAGAATCACAATAATTCGACCACAAAAGCTTCTTTGTGCTCGAGGAAAATTTTGAAAAGCAAAGAAGTACAGATAAGAAATATTATTAAGTACAAAAGCGAAGAAATGCACATGCAAATTATCACACATTTTACAACAAAGAATCTGTAGATTTGCGCTAATTTAAGCTTGATTCTTCCACAGAGGAGACTTACATACTCTACTCCACCTAAAGAGGGGTACAGCCATAAGATCATTCCAAGATCAGCAATGAAGTATCCAACAGAGACCTGTCAAAAACCATCTAGTTGAATACATGTTCACATGAAACCCAAGAGCAAGTGATGTGAAACTCTTCTCACAGAGAGGGAAAAACACAGTTGAGAGATGTATACCCAAGAGCAAGGGTATTACCAACAGTAATGAAGACATGCAAAACAAAACTTCATAAAGAGCACTTAGAGCCCAACGAAACCAGGTGATATACACTGCGTGATCAACATGAGGCGTTTTATTTTTGTAGCATGCACAACATTTAAGGTAAATTGTACTTTTTGTTTTTACCCTTCTAAAACACTCCGTTAATTAGAAATGGATTGCTATAATACGATGTTAGATTACTAATACTCCAAAAAGCTTAACCCGTTAGGAGGTTCATCTTTTTTTAGAACGATAAGAAAGATATTTAAAATCAGAAGTTCATCAATACCAGACTTAATTTCATAAAACTGCATCCTAGCTGGATTATACCTTTTGAACGTCCTATTGAATAAAAAAAAAAAAAATCACAGCTCACATAATGAAAAAAAGGCAAGAAAAGAGTTCGCCTAATGTTTAAAGCATAATTGATGACAGAGACCAAGGCAATACTAAAAAGGGAACTTAAAGCATATCTAGCAGTATAAGAGTGAAGTTACCAGTTATTATTTCTAGATTTAAGCGTACAAGGCTTGAGACTTTAAGCCATTTATAAAATTGCAGCATAATCATACAGAAAACAATTGGACAAAAGAAGAGCCACTGTATTAAGCATAAACCAATAATCTCGAAGGAAATCATGTTGCAGAAATTATTTAGAAGAAAATTCATTGCATAATTGATGTAGTGAAATAACCACAAAACTCAATCATCACATCTAAATTTGTAACAATCCAAGCCAAGTTGTTGCATTTAAACCATACTGAAAACAATTTTACCAATAGAAAAATTGTGGAAAAATATTTTTCAAGTAATTATAGATGCAAGACACTAACAAATTAAGATTGATATTACCCCTAAAGCAAAATTAGACAGTGGTGAGCTTCGGAATGTGATAGAGCCGGCAAGCCGCTGGTCAGAGAAAAGATCCGACCAGAACACAAAGTACAAGGACATAATTGTGATGAAAATGGCATGAATCGTGGAGATACCTCTACCAAAATAGAACACTGAATTAGTATGTCTATATTAATAAATCAAGGATGTCCAATACATTTGTTGCAGAAATGACAAAAGGGAAGAGAAACTCACCGATTATTCCACTCAATTTGTTGGATTTTTGTAAGACTGGCATAATTCTTGATATAAGAGTTACTGAGTAACTGGGTTAGATCATAAACCTGTGGTTTAGATTCAGTTAGGATGGCTACAGAAACCGGGAAACTTAACCAATATGAGATTTCAAAATATACTCAAGAATTGACTTTGGTACTCCCAAAAAAGACATGCATTACAAATTGACAAGGAAACACAAGAAAACAGCAGCATTTTACATAGAAGTTCAATATCCAACCGAATTACTTATTCTCAAGTCCATAAGATAACAACATACCAATTTGCAGAAAAATATGCCAGCAAGGATGGAAATGTATGGAAAAAAGGGGTCTGCCAGTAAGTAGTTTCTAACCAACACCCCAGCCTGATTTTGGTAAGACTTGGTAGTCATAACTGTGTCTTCTGAGATTGCCATAACAAAAATATACCTTGGATCTCACGTTTAACCAACAGAGATCATTTCCCTTCTGTAGTCTCTTTTGCATTTACCGCTCTATATTTTCCACCATTATCTCTTATTAACAACCATAAACAAAAACGTTAGCACTCAGAATAGAAATATCAACGATACAAAGATGCACGTCACTACCATAGCAGAATGTGATTACTAAGTTTCTTTTGTCCACACACACAACACCCCCCCCCCCCCAACCCCCCAACCAAAAAAAAAAAAAAATCCCCTTTTGTCATTAAGTAAAATGAACATTCTGCATAACTAAGAAACAACATACACGACCATCCTATTACAACCTGTGAAAAAGAACCTTAAGAATGATGGTTCAAGTATCTAGCATCAATTTTTTCTTTGTTTTTGTTTCAACATTTAATGAATTACAATTTACAATGTTAGACATTCTCAAGTAAACAGTATATCCTTTTACACATAAATCCAAGTTGATTTTCTTTTTTTCAACAAATAACTACAAAATAAAACAACTTGGATTTTCTTTTTTTCAATAAATAACTACAATAACAGAAGTGATTAGCCTGCGAAGGAACATTAATACAAGACCAAAGGAGATGAAAGCATTTCCTTTACGCGACATAAACTGACTAACAAGTAAATTCTTAAGTTTTGCAACGACTAGACAAACTAAACAGCACTAAAGCTTTGACTGACTCTGCCCGCCCCCTTTATCCAGTTTGTTGCGAGCAAGGACAATGACCATCAGTATTCGTTTACCCTATTTTAGATCATGGATAGGAACCACATCATTTTCCCTCATTATTATTACATGATATAGCTCCGTGAAAGGAATATATTAAGCTGTACCAAGAACTAGATCCTGAGAGGGAAAAAAAAAAAACATTATCCATTGTACATGAGCGTCGAGTCACCCGAATGAAAATATGTGAATGTTAGTTCCAAGAACTCTTGTGGGAAATTTGTATAAAAATTCGATGTTCTTATTTTTGAAACTATTATGAGTAGATTCTAGAATGTTGTACCATTAAAATTGCATATGACACCTCATTTTAGATCACTAAGTTCTGTTACAAGGATATTTGAAAAGCTCGTGAGAGAATTCTTGTTGTGGGAAGGCCAAAGTGGAGGTAATGAAAATTGTTACATCCTAAAGTTTGGGACTCAATGTAGTAGTGACTAGAGGCTCATTTAGAAACCCCTGGAAATTTTACTTCTCAACAAAATGAATCATAGGGATGAGCTATAAAATTGTTTTTGGGCAGACGTCTAGTGGGTGAAAAGTCATTGGATCTTTCTCATTCTAAATTATACTAATTGATTTCTGTTCAAAGTCTCCATGGAAGAGGTTTACTTGGCTTCGTCCACTAATGAGATTAATTGGATCTTTCAGCTAAAAAGGATTCTCAGTGATATAGTAACTTTGGATATGGTTCCTTTGCTGTCCATCTTCAATAAGCAACGGTCTAGCAACCGTTTCAGATTCTCTTGTACATCAACTTTGTTTTCTCATTGACAAAGTTAACTGTCCAAATTTGAGCCTTTTGACTTTATTTAGAATTCTCGCATTCCTTACCTCAAAAAAATAATAATAAATAAATAAATAAAAATAAAATATCTAGCATTCCTATGTGTTGTGCGGTTGGTGCTACATAGGAAGATTAACTCTTATAATATGGTCCAGAAGAAGAATTCACATTCGGTAATCTCTCCTTCCTCTGTGTGTTGTGTGCGACGTAGGGGGAATCAATTGATCACCTTTGCCTATGCTGTAAAGTAGCTAGGAGTTCATACGTTAGTTTGTTTAGGGAGGCAGGATTTCTGTCTTTGAAAGAAATAAATAATTATCTTCCTTTGGCTTCTATTGATAAACTCTTTTAAAGACTTTCATTTTTCTTAAATTGTACTGAACTGGAAAGTTGTTTTGGGTTGTTAATGTTTCTCCTCTTTGTTGTAATTTTGTTGTTTACTTCATTTTCTTTAGAGGATCCTTCATCCCCTTTTCTAGTATTACAGTTTTAAAGTATCAATCATATTCTGTTTTTTACCAATAAAGATAAAAACAAGTTGTATATCACACATGATACGTGATTTTATTACGCTACAAATGATCTAGACCAGGAAACCTTCCCTTTAAAGTTCACTGGACAAAAATATAAAGCTGAAGAATAAAATCAAAACGAAAAATGAACTATTAGACAGAAACAGCAGGAGAATTCAAAGGCCGAGCTCAATGACTTCGCTGATAAAATAAGTACATATCTTTCATTTTCTTTAAAATTTAATTGAACAACATTAAACGGATAACAGATGATTTTGAACAAGAAAACGACACAATCAAGAGATCAATGACCGAAAAATTTGAAATGCAACAGAAGATTATGGTCGCGCTCCCATCACAAGAAAACAAAAATAGAAACCAGATTTAAACACATAGAAACAAACAAGAAACCACAAGATCCAGCTGACGTTATCAAATGGGTATTTTCAAAATAAGATGTGGAACTAACAAATGGACATGCAATGAACAGTAAATTCAAGATTTTTTCCTTACAAGATCACAAACCAGAAATCTGAATCAGCAAAAAGCTTGCAGAAAATTAATGGGGTCTGAAGAGCTTACCATAAACACAGAAGTCCGTGAAAGGGAAAGATTGAATCGGAGGAGAAGTTAGTTCATTCAATGGGAGTGATTTGCTTCAATTTGCGCGTGAAACAGAAATGGAAACGGTCAAAAGGGGACGGTGGTGACACTGATGGGGCGCGTGTGCTGTTGTCAATGGGTGGAATAGTTAAGGGTCCCACTACAGTTGTTGCTGTTTGTGGTTTTTTCAGCTACTAGTTGGTGCTTCATGGTGAAGGGTGAAGGGTGATGGCTGAGTTGGGTGTGGATTGAATTTCATGTTATCTTTTTTAGCAAAAATGGAAAAGAAGGGGGAGAAAAAATTAGTTCCAAGTTTATTTGTCATCTACCTAATCACATGGCAAAGCAAGGATAAGGAATAATGTGATTCATTGATTATTGCATAAAAGAACATAAATACACGGATGATTCCTTAACGGTTTACTCCAATCCTACTTTCATTCTTAACTTTTGAAAAGTCACATTTTAAATCTTATTCTATTACTTTGTTATTGGTGGCTAAAATCGGTAGATTTGTAAAGTGAGAAGCTGAATATAAAGATTTTGGTAGCAATACAAGTTTATCATATTTGTTAGTCACATAAATTTTAATCTAAAAGAAGTAAGCTGAATTTGTATAGTTCCATACTATATTTAATTTTATGTTATCTTTTTAGCAAGAAGAGAAAAGAAAAAATGTGCATCTTCATTTATTATCTATCTCATCACATGGAAAGCAAGGATAAAGAATAATATGACAACTAATTATTGCATACAAAAATAAAAATAAAAATAAAAATAAACATTTTTTCTTCACACTTTAAAAATGTATTTATTCATGTCATAAAAAATAAAGTTCAATGATATTATGTTACACTACCACTTATATCACTTTTTTAAAATAATTATTATGAGTTGTTTTAAAAAAAAATTCCCAACCAATTTGAATCTCTTCCTCTTTTTCTATCATCTACCACAATATTTTTAAGTAGCATAATAAGTTTCAATTATGTATCGTATTTATAAAAAGAAAATTTAAAAAGAGAATCTTTATGAAAATTCTTATTGATACCTATTTTTTCATAAGGCGCAAGCCCAATCTATATCCTGTGGCATGACCCAAGATAAGGTACATGGACTACAATCACGTTCTGGGATTCTCTAGGTGGCCAGTGGTTTGGAAGGCCAAAAAATATGAATAGGCCTATTATACTTAGTCTAATTAGACTTTCAATCTACTTGTGAGCTTTTAACTCTATTTAGAATTAGAATAAAATGAATATGGAGGAAATTAGAATAAACTATAGTCAAAAGGCTCATTCCAAAGCCGTAGCCCAATATTAGAAAAAACCAATTCATCTCACATGACATACCAACCCATCAAGCATCAGCTCACCCGCTACACTAGCTTAGCAACCCACTCATAGGGTTTCATGATTCTCTTCCATAAAGGACAAGCCAGCTCTCTATCTAAGCTTGTCAACATGGCAATAAACCCAAGGTCTTATCATATACAAAAAATGGCAAGGCAAACTTTTCCACTTGTGGTTTTTTTAATGACAGATCACCCAAAATGGGCTTGTTAAGCCAGTTGAGCATTAGGGCACTTATCACTCGTATATTATGTACCTGACCAAATTTAAACATGGAGGGAAACTTTTCCTATGGTAAGAAACTTCCTTTTTTGGGTTTTCCTATAGAACTAAGCCTAGCAACCCCCTTAACTAAGCACCCAAAATATAAGACCCCCAACCAAATGGAAACCACTTCTTTTCCTATAAATACGCCCCATTATCACCTTCAAAACAACAATAAAAACCAAGGCTGAGTCAAGGCAAACACCACATTAAGACTTCAATACCACCATGGTCACCATCTTCCTCATTCTCTCTCTATCTCGACCATCCTCTCCATTAACGACCACCCTTTGAAGGGGATAGGCCACTATAAAAACTCTATAATTTCCACCTTTACCAAGCTCAAACCACCATATCACTATCTCAAGTCTACACAAGACCATTTCAAAGCTTCCATAAACATTATAACGGACCTCAAACAACCTCATCTCCTAAATCATCCACCACCACTTGTCGGAAACTTAAAGACTCCATCTTCTTCAAAGCCCCAAGAAAGCATAAGATCCAAACACCACCTCTTTTAAGCACGAAAATATAATAAAAACCCCACTAAAATCATGTCCTTTTATAACCAAGTACAACCCATTAAAGATTCATCACCTTTTCTCTCTAGACTTTTTTTCTCTAAGTGATAAACTACCCCACTTGATAGAGACTACACCCATTATCTTTATGGAAATCGTTTCACCCAAGAGACCAACAAATCTTACTATCTCACTCAAGCATCACCTCAAACCCTTATGGGCATACTTTCACCACCAAAGGCATAGGAAAACTCTCCACAACCACTCACACTTCTCTCTCACACCAATTGAGCATTTGGAGATCTTCTTCTACAAAGCCTTTTCCGTCAACAAAGTCAGAATCGTAATGGGTCTTACCGTCAGACGCTACCATCCTTGGGGTTACTCGGGTCTAGCCATAACCCAATTGAGGCCATTACCAAGTGAGTCTAAAAGCATGTTTTGACTACTCATAATGCAAAGACTATCATTGCGAACCAACTAGCCTCTATTACTCGACGTGCTACCATCTTAGCTCTTAACAGACAACACATTCAAGCCAACCAAAAGAGGCCATGAAGTTTGCACCCTCCATATACGAAGGCTTACCATGATAAAGGCCCAACATTTCACAACTCCATTGAGAAGCTAGACTAGGATTGCATGATGTTTTTGTACATGTTTAAGAGGATGAAAACATCTCATGAATGTGGCACCAAGGTACAAGTAACTCTCCTAAGCTATAATGTGGATTAATTATGGTTAAGTCAATATTCTAGTAT
Organism: Artocarpus hirsutus; assembly: GCA_946598075.1. Taxonomy (NCBI): domain Eukaryota; kingdom Viridiplantae; phylum Streptophyta; class Magnoliopsida; order Rosales; family Moraceae; genus Artocarpus; species Artocarpus hirsutus. Next base: position 15,537 of record CAMOHE010025072.1, read on the forward strand.
TTTTAGTTATTTGTTTTCGTTATTTTATTTTATTTATTCGTTGCTCATTTCGATCATTTAAATAATCTTAGAGCCAATTAATTTTGATACTTAACATAAATTAAACATAATCCCTATGGGATCGACATCCGAACTCTGATACACTCTATTTTTTGCAACCGTGTGCAGTTATATGCATAACAAGTTTTTTGCGTTGTTGCTTGGCATTGTTATTTAGTTTTGTTTAATATTGATACCGATTAGCTCTAGGATTAATTTGGATATTTTCCTTGCTTTCATTTGTTTTTAGTTTCCTTTGCTTTTAGTTTTGTTTTTGTTATTTTGTTCATTTAGCAAGGTACTTTGTGATGTATCATCAACAAGTCCTCTTGAGATTTGCCCAACATGATTTGGAACCAATGCATAATGCTTGGTAGATATATAAAGAGTTGCTAGCTTAGTTTCCTCACCATTGATTCTCAAGGCAGTGTCAACTTCAAAAATTTTCTCAATGTGTTATGTGCCACAACAAGAAAGTAAGTTGAAAGTGGAAATGGTAGCACCTATTTCTACCAACTATCTATGGATGATGCCTATTGCATATTGGAAGACATGGCGGACTATGAACATTAGTGTTGGAGCAATTCCAACAATTTTGAGCCATAGTTTGACACCTAACCTCAAGAGACGAGTGTATCTCTGGAACTTCAAGCCATATTCACAGATTTTATAGAGAAAACTCGTCAATATATGAAGAAGGATAACAAAAATATGGAGAGGCTAGATCAAAAGTTAATAAGGATGAATGCACTAATAGAGGAGTCGTTTGAGACATTGACAAGGGTAAAGGCAATGGGAAAACAAAGGCAAGCGTTAGTAGCATCTACTCTTACTATAGATGTTCCAATTAGATACAAGCAAGATTGCCATCTTGAGGAGTCTACCCGATATGAGCAGCACTTGAAGATATTTGATGACGAATCTTTAAAGTTTAAAGATCTTCAAGTGAGGAAGAGACTGAAGACTTGGTTTTCAAAGAAGAATCATAAGAAGAAGTCTACGAGGCTTATTCGATTGTGTCGACTTTACGAGTTTCTAATGTGGCTAGCATCTCCTCCACTAACATTAGCATCCTTCTTTCAAGTCCACCAAGCACATCCTCCGAAGCTAAATCTTTTTGGAATCATGTGTCAAGCATTTCCACATCTTGCTAAGCTTGAGGGCATCTTGACACAAGACCTATTTATTGTGTTCTATGACACCTACTGTGGGCGGAAGCTGTTATTTGATGAGCATTTGTCCAAAAGTCAAGCTGACAACTTTAAAACAGGTGTTTTTGGGAGACACCCTAAGCTCTATATCCTTTTATTCTTTTTATTTATTTTATTTTAGTTTGTTTGATTTTATCATATCTTTCTAAGTTTTAGTTATTTGCTTAATTACTTTGAGTTGTTTATTTCAAAGTTTTGCATTACTGTTTGAATTTTCTATGTTTTGATAGGTATTAAGATAATTAAGAGCTTAAGAACTTGAGTTTTGGTGGAAAATGATTCGAGACGATAGACAAAACTCAAAAATTTAGGCCAAAAACCCTTGGGGTATATGTTCTCAACCCTTGCTCTTTTATTTCTACAAACATTAAGGACAATGTTTAGTTTAAGTTTAGGGGAAGGAAATGATTCTTGTTGGGTTTTGGCCTATAATTTTTTTCATTGATTATCATGATTTTCCTTCCATCACTCTTGTTTGATGATTTTGTCTAGTTCTTTTAGGTTGCTTACTTCTTTTAGTGGTGTTTTCTTTACTTGGTTGAATAAAATGTGAGTTTGACGAAAGAAGACAACTAGAATTCTATAATGGTGTAGCCACAAATTGTGTTCTTAGATCTTTAAAAATGTAATTCATTGAGATTTTTGTGTGCTTGACTAGCGTTGATTGAACTTTATTTTTTACTCTCTACACTTGAGCACCATAAATCATGATCATTTGAAATTTTAAACCTTTAAGAACACTTATGTGCATTAGATAGGTGTTGACATCTGATTAACTTTAGAACCCATTTTAGTAAAATTTGAGGTGAAATCCTAGGTTAGGTGTCATTGGAGAGATGATTGAGACATTTGTTGGATCGTTTAAGCCTTTTGAAGCCAACCTATGTGAACTGCACTAGAAGTTACCACATTGCGCCTATTTGACCTATTTCTTTCATTACTCACATAAGCTTAACCTAGTCATTTCATGAATTCCTTTCACTTCACCAATCACTCATAGGCATGTTTGCATCATTGCTTAGATTTGGAGATTGATTTGTTAAGAGCAAGCATGCAAGTAGTGTGAATTTCAATTATGGTTTGATTGTATCCGTAAAGCAACTCTTAATTGTTTTCTTGTTATTTCTTATATGTTTTCTTAGTTTAGTCTATGCTTCCTTTCTCCCTACAATTTAAATGTATAAAGCCATATAAGTTTGGGGGAATTTCATTTTTTTAATTCAAAAAAAAAAAAAAAAAAAGAACAAAAAGAGAGAATAAATTCTTGTGAATTTCATGTTTTTGAGTTTTTGCATATACTTATGAGTAACATTTTGTGGGAATGATTGATAATAAAGGAATAATCTAGTTGGGAGTGGGTATGTGAGTTTTCATTCATTTCATAGAAGGTTTAAAGGTGCATTATACGTCTAGGGTGATCTAAGCCAAAAAATGATCCTTTCTCAGCTATCCTTTACCTTAATCTTACAATTATAAGCCTCAAAAGTCCTTAAGATCTTTGTGATATGCTAACCTATATTAGCGGAGAATGAAATGAACAATGGGGCTTATGGAGTTCCGAATTTCATTATTAGAGATTTTTCATTGTCCATCTCATCACATAGTCTATCCGAGCTTCAATTGAGATAGTGAGAGTAATTTAGCATACATTTACACTTAGAGAGTCTTGAATGAGGTGAAATCGATGTTTATGCATAATCGGTTACTATTAAAAAATTCTATGAACAATAACATGTGTGTATGTGTATATACATTCAAAAAGAGATGAGATATAGAGACAAATAAATGATCATACTTTTTTAAAGTAAGCAAATGACCGTTTATCAATAATATACTCGATTTCATCATGATAAATTGATAAAAGTACTAATAAACTGGTAAATTTATAAACTCGGGTTTATTTAAACCTGATAAATTTGAATTTATCAATAATAAACCCAAGTTTATTAGCGACCAAAACCTAGTTTATTAATGATAAACCCATAAAAAAAAACTAAGGGTGAACAAAAAATCCGACAAATTCGATATAACTCACCTAATGAAATCCGAGACAATCCGAATCTGACAAATCCAAATAAGAATTTCCATTAACCCATTCAATCTAATTTTTCATTGGGCGGTTTTGAGTTGAGTTTTTCAAAATCTGAGATAATCCGAACCCACCTAATATAAATATATATGTAATATATTCATTATATATTTAATATTGTAATTTCAATATAATCTTATACTTGAAAAAAAAAAACCTTTATTTTCTTCAAAAAAATAACATCATAATCTATAAAGACTTCTTCTCTTTGGTTCCAAACTTTTATTTTTTACTTTCTCGTTCTAGTTTCTAATAGACACTACACTACACAATCCCTTAAAAAATAAAAAATAAAAAACACTTTACCATTTTTCACTCTAGCATAAACACCTGATACCTCGTTTGTGTTTCATTCACAACCCTACCTATTTTAGTATCTATTTTTTCACTTCAAAGTCTAAAAAAAGCCCCTTCTCTCGTTCCATTCTATTGTTGCCAACATCCACTTCCACGCCTCTCTTTCACCTGGTATTCTTTTTACTAGCATCCTCGACCCTTGGGTGTTTGTTTTGCTTAGTTTTTATTATGTTTTGTTTATGAAGTATAACTTATGTATTTGAGCTTTCTTAGACATTCAATATGTAATGAATTTTAGTTTTTTATATATTTTTTTATTTTTAGTAAATTATTAATTTAATTTTTTTCTTTATAATTATTAATCCGATCAACCCATCTAATTCACCTGAACTTTAATTGGGTAAGTTGCTTTTAAAGTTTAGGTTCATTTGGTAGATTAGATTTAAAATCAACCTACGCAAATTTTGATTAGGTGGGTTAAAAAATCTCATAAATCTACCCAATCCAAATGATGTTCACCCCTAATAAACCCTAACAAAAAAAAAAAACCCAAACTCTTTTCTCTCTCATCTCTCTGTTCCTCTTCCTCTTCTTTCACTACACCAGCCATCAGACAAGACATTGTTGTTGTCGGAGAAGGTCGCTAGATGCCGTCATCATTGCTCCTCTCTCCCTCTTGCTTGTTGCCATCGCTGACCAGCGCCACAACCACGTCGTCGCCTGCCTCTATGTCAAGTTTGGCCGTCTTTGCTCTAGCTAGCACCAGATCTTTGCCGGAGAACGAACGAAGCCGCAAATAAATCACCAGTGAATGCTTCTCATCTTCATCATAGTTGCTAGAGTCATCCTCATCATCATCGCAAAGCAGGTTGCATAAAAGAGGAGGTCATCATCGCAGAATTGCGGTAGGGTAGAGCAGCCCATTGGTGAAGTTGCTTGGAGGAGCTCGTGATCACTTGTCGCGGACGGAGAGACAACTCGCTTGTTATGCGGTCTTGATTGTTGCCAGATCCATTGATGTTGCAGCTTTGGTTAACTGGCCATTTTACTCATTTTTAAATTATGGCCATTGGTTCAATTCGGTGGCCACAAACGGCCAACCCAAGCAATTTCTCAAAAGAAATATATTTTCCGAACTTAAAAGTATAAGGTAGAAAAAACTGTGTAAAACATACAAGTCATATCATTGTGCAAACATAACAATTTGTATGGCATAGTCCAATAACCAAAAAGGTAATCGGCGCCCAAAAGTGGATTAAAAGAAGTTGTAACGCCCCTATATAAGGGTTAACAGTTTTTAAATAAATAAAATAAAAATTAGAAAATAAAGATAAAACATCAAAGTAATTTGCCCGGGACTTAAATAAAAACTCTCAAAATAAAA
>CAMOHE010025074.1:0-26855 GCA_946598075.1 Artocarpus hirsutus
TGCTCACTGTTTTGTTATTGCTGGCAGTTTTGAAAGTGAATGTTATGTTACTTGTTTAAAATATTAAATGGAATTTTTATGACTAAATAAAAATCATGGTGATAGGTTTATATGTTAACTATGTTCCTGCCAAATTTGGTACTCAAATTATATGTGAATGTAAAGTTATTAATTTTTAAAGCAGTAAAGGTATGGCTGTCAGTATATTTTTAAAGTTTTGTGACCAGATTTCAAAACTGTTTTTGAATATACAAATGAACTTCATTTTTAACGAATTAGGTGTCAATAGAAAGCTCAAATTGTATACTTTTATTTGACACTAGTTTCAGGTCGTTTTGAATTTTGTGTGAATTGTTATGATTTTTGAAACATACAAAGGTTTAGCTGTCAGTTTTGTAAAGTCTAGTAATCTTGTTATATGAATTGCCATGTTTCAAGAGATGAATGTATGTATGATGTTATGGATGTCATGTTGTGGTAATTAATTCGTTAAAAATAAATGTTAATTACCATTTTATGAATGTCTGACATAAACACAATGAAAAGTGAGCACATCGAGACCGCGGCGTTGTTACCTACAAGATAAGGTTAAGTAAGTTTTTGAGGTAAGTACATTCTCACCAGCAACATGATCAATTTATGAAAAGTATGAGTTTATGAAAAGTTTAAAATCCATGTACATGATCATGGTTTTATGATGATTTTCTCATGATGATTTTTCATGAAGTATTATTATGAAAGCTTATGCATGTTTTGGATGATAACGTTTTTCAAAGCATGAAAGTATAAGTATATATATGTATCACCTAAATAAGTGTTGCACACCCAATGATATGTTATGTTATATTATGTTAAGTTATGTGTCATGTTTGGTTTGGGATTAGCTACCCCTCTCCTCTCATGACGGTGCGCCTATGATGATAATGTTATGATGCAACACTTGGGCCCTTAAGATAAAATGAATAAGTTTTAATATTGTTGATGCAATGAAAGATATGTTCCTATGAAAATGTGCCTAGTGGACTATTATGATGATGATAATGATGAAGTTGATGATGTTAATGTTTTTTTTTTAAGTTGTGAGAATTACAATGTACTTACTAAGCGTTTGCTTATATAAGTTTATATCATGTTGCAGATAAGGGTAAAAAAAACCATGGATTAGGAGGAGGACCAAGGTGGGCGTGTGAGCTAAGCAAGATAAATTACAAATGGAAGACACCAAGAAAGAAAGAAAATTTTATGAAATAAACCTTATTTATAAATTTTGAACTTTAAGGATTTAAATTATGTTTTATAATTTTGAGAATGTGTTTGATGGACTTTTATTATTTTATAAATTTTCTTTCGCATTAAAACTGTATTTCAAACAAATTTTATTTTAATCGTTAGGACTGCCGATCGAGTCCAACCTACTGAAGTATGTATGCAAATTTTATTAATGTTTAAAGGATGTTTATAATCAAGTAATTTAAAAAAAATGGATAAAATTATTATATAATGATTAAGTTATTTAAAAAATAATAATAATAATAATAATAATAATATGCATGGATCCTAGGTATGTTTTCTAAGTTATGTTCTCAATTTATCTTTTTAATTAAATAGTTTATCCAATAAATATATGTATTATGAAATAAAGGTAACGACATCTGTAACGTCCTTAAAAATGGGGCGCTACAAGAGCTACTCCAACCTATGGCGAAACCAGCTTTTCACTTTAGTGGGGCGATAGCATACACTATTTTTTTATAAAAAAATGACATAAAAATTACATCACAATATTTTTCAAAAATTACTAGATACATATTGAGAGTTTTATATTATGAAAAATACCCTACCAGTAGGGTTTTTTCATGAAATGTTTGATTTTTATTAAGGTGTTTGGCATTCTCAACTTTAACTAAAACATTTGTTATTATAATATAAAGCTCTCACATATTGTAGTGTCAAAAAAAAATGAACTATATTATAAAGCTCTCAAACACCACATGTAACACCAGCCAAATTCTCATGTAATGAATGAGTAACGATATTATGAAATTTTATCAATGATTTATGATATAATGTTACTAAATATTTTATGTTAAGTGTTATGACAGGTGACGATCACATGAAATTAATGTGCTCAAAATGTTTATGTCATTTGCGTTGTATGTTTAATGATAATTTATGCAATAAATAATTGTTTTGTTAAATTTTGGAGTGTTAAGGCAGTTCAGTAGGCCGAACCTTTAAGTTCGGCAAGTTGAACTGTCCCTCAAGAATCGACAGACTGATAGAATATCATTGACAGGCAGGACTTCACGGAATCAGTAGGCCGAAGTGGGATATCGGCATGCCAATGACAACTGACGAGCAGTCAGTAGAAATTTCCTTAAATGGTGACGATGATGATTGGATAATGATTATTGATTGAATAGCACATTTTTGGCTTAATTTTTCTTATTTTGGGTAATAAAACATTTGACTTTTGATTGATTGGATTTAATTGATGAAGTTTCCTCCTTTGTAATTGAGAAATATGGTAACTTGAACCACTCTTGGAAACTTTGACTTTTTTCCTCAATTTTCTCCAATTCCCACATGAATTACTCTCAAATTTAATCAGAAAATTCTAATATTATAGAGAGTGTTGACCTCTCATGGCACTCTTCTCATTCACGTGAAGAAAAAAAAAATTTCTCTACACATTTCTCTCTCTCATGTTCTCCCTCTCTCTTCCTCTTTCTCTCTTCATCACGTTTATCTTCTTCTCCTTCTCAATTCCCCTGCTATTATTTGTATGATATATTGAAATTTCTTTGGCGTTAATTGAAGGAGGTTGAGAAGAAAATTGTTAAAGGTAAGAATTCACTTTTCGGTATTGTTGAAATTTTTGTTACCCTATAATCTGACCATCACATCTTTGTCTAAAAATTTTCGTTGGGTTTGAATTTTTAATATGTTATTCATGTATGTGTTATGTGCTAACCCTCAAAATTTTACCTCAATTGGATTTTTCTACACTGAGATATGAATTTTTTCTCTCTGCCACTCACTGCTAATTAATGCTGATCGATAACGTTGTATTTTCTCTATGTTCCGACCCCTATAACTTTGGCTACAAATCTCCATTTGCTCTGAAATTTTAATATGATTTTCATGAATATGCTATGTGATGTTGCTCCAAATTTCGTGTCATTTGGTTTATGTAGGCTGAGATATTAAATATTCATGCTCTGCACCTCATAATGAATTGTTGCTGATTGGTTATGTTGCACAAAAATGTGATTTTTGTTCAAGGGGTAAATGTGCTTTGATTTTTATGAAATTTTGGCACAAATGATCTTGGTTAGGTTGTGAACTGGAAAATTTTGTGGTAATATTATGTGTATGTTGTGAGTTATTAAACTTTCTCCTAACTAGGTTTTTATAGCTGTGAACTTGCAAACTTTAGACCTCTTGTTTCTCTAATTTTTATTTTGTGTCTAAATGATTTTGTTTGGTCATGGGAATTTTTATAGTAGGGTATCATTATGCATATAGGTTGTCACAAAAATTTTAAGGACAAATTATTTTCGTAATATTTTTCTTAAATGCTAGTTTGATAGGCTTTTGCTACCCATGTCTATAAAATCAATTTTACTACCGAATTCAATTATGTATTTTGACCTACTCTGTTTTTTTTAAGCCAATTTTTGGATACATTTTAGCTCTATGTGTCTATTATATATGTTAATTTTTGTAGATTTTTCTACAACATGATAAACGGACTTGAGTTTAGAGTCGTTCACTGCCTAACTATTGCTGGCAGATTTTGTATCATAAATTTTGTGACTTATTTTAAATATTAAATGGAATTTTTACGGCCAACGAAAAATCATGGTAATATGTTTATGTATTAACTTTGTCCCTGCTAGGTTTGGAGCTTGAATTGTGTGTTAATTATGAGATATTAGGCTGTGAATTCATAAGGGTTAGACAGCATGTGTATAGACGGTTTTGCTGAAATGTTTTATTTTGATTGATAAAATGTGTTTTGAATTAATGTTTTTTTTAGGAGAAGCATGTATGAGTATGTTAGGTGGTATTGAATGATTTCAAGGTCTCATGAAAATAAATGTTAATTATTATTTTAAATGAATGTATGACATGAACACACTAAGGAGTGAGCACATCAAGACTGTGGAGACGTCACCTACAATTCAGTTAAGGTTAAGTAAGCTTATTAAGGTAAGAACATTCTCATCTGCAATATGATATGGATTGTGAAAGTATGAAATTATGTTTATGATGATGATTTTACGGTGATTTCATTTTATTTCACTTATGAAAGATTTGATGTTCAAAAATTATGCATATATGATGATGACGTATTTCAAAGTATGAAAATATAAACATATATATATGTATCACCTAAATAAGTGTTGCACACCCAATATTATGATATGTTTATGATAAGTTATGATATCATGTTTGGTTTAGGATTAGCTACCCCTCTCCTCTCATGACGGCACGCCTATGATGATGATGTTTATGGTGCAACACTTGGGCCCTTAAGATAAAATGAATAAAGCTTTTTAATATGGTCGATGTAATGAAAGATATGCTCAGATGAAAATGTATCTAGTGCACTATTATGATGATGATGATGAGGTTCATAAAAAGTTTTAAGTTGTAAGATGTAAATGTACTTACTAAGCATTAACTTATTCAATTTTCACATCATGTTGCAGATAAGGGTAAGAAGGTTATGGATTAGACGGAGGGCATGGAAACGCGTGTGAGCTAAGGACGATGAATTGCAAACAGAAGATGCCAAGAAAAGAAGTTTTAAAACTTTGGAACTATGATTTTTTTATGTTTTTATTTCTGAGTATGTTTATTGTTTTCCACACCTTGAAGTTTTGGAACTTGTTTAAAAAAAATATTAATTTCTAATTATTAAGAGTTCGGCCTGTTGATCATTATTGGTCGGATTGCCGATGTATGGATCGGCCTGCCAAGTACTCTATACCGGCCTGCCGATCGTATCGAATTTTGAAACCTATTTTGCAAAGTCTTGGGTGGCCTGTCGATGGTTGAATATCGGCCTGCTAATCGAGTCCAGCCTGCCAAAGTGTGTATGCAAATTTTATTAATGTTTTAAAAAAAATTAATTCAATTTACAATTGTTTTGGCATACTATTTAAAGGATGGACAAGTAAATTATTATAAAAATGGATTAAGTTATCGTATAATGATTAAGTTATTCAAATAAAAAAAGTATGCATGGATCCTTGGTATGTTTTCCAATTTATGTTTTCAAAATTATCTTATAAAATAGTTTATCCTAGAATAAAAGTATGTAATGAATGAATGTAACGACATCTGTAACGACATCTATGACGTCTGTAAAGGGGGCGTTACACCACAATGGTTTTAACCCAAGTTTAAACCAATGCTCCCAAACACTATAGATATACAAAAAAAATATTTGTTTTGCATATCTTTTTTTATTTTGATATGATTTTAGTCATACATAATGCTCAAAAACATGTACTGTCGACAAGGTTATTCTCACTAGAGTTTATTTTTTCTTCATTTTTCTATCTTGTATTTTGTGGATATAAAAAGCTACCAAGTTTAGCATATCAAAAATTTGACATAAGAAATGAAATTACATTGGAGTGTTTTTTTACACTCACAAGTCAATACTTAACATTGGCACAACCTTATACATTTGTATTAGAGATACTCTAAAAGTCAATAAGGACACATAAAATATTAAATCTCAATGGGGTATAATATAAAAGATAAAATTGAATCGGTCAAATTTTAATGTTCAAAAAGTGAGTGGAGGCTGCTGGTCCACTCGCCCCCCCTAGCTCTGCAGCTAACCCCAGCCATCACCGGTGAACCTTGGACCCACTCATCGCCGGCCAAACCCAAGGTCCCACGACCCACCCCTTCTTGCCCCTCTTGTCGTCACCACAGCTCCTTCACTATCACCAGTGCTCACACAAATCTCCGTCCAAACCCACCACCCAACCAACGTTGAACCATCCTACCATAGCTTTGTCATCGTGCAAATCCCCCAAGCCCAACCTCGAATCTCTGTCACATGCCTCTCATCGTTGCCACAGCTCTGTCATTGTCACAGAAAGTCACTGGTGTTGCAATCTCACCGAGAGCCCATCGATGTCCTAGCCAAGGACAAAGAGGAGACTTCCTCATGAATTTTTTATTTTTTTGGTAAAACATGTTTAATTTTTAACTCTAATTAGTATTATTAATTATTATTACATTAACAATTTGTGTTTTTTAAATTAAATTTGATTTTATTTTACATTAATAATTTTTTATTTAAAAAGTTTTTTATTTTTTAAAACATTCCACTATATACAACTAAATAAAATTTCAAAATAATCTTAACCTGATTTTTCAATTTTACTCTCTCATTTTCCCCTTCTCAAACTCCTTTTTTTTTAATTTCAAAAAAATCAAGTTAGTTTCTCCGCCGGACATCATTTGTCTTCTTCGATCTTTGAGTTCATCTTCTATGATCGGAGACTTTCCCCCTGGTTCTCTCTCTTCACCCACTACTCTCTTTCTCTCAGAGAGAGAGAGGGTACACACATGTATGTATAGACACAATGTGACTAACTTTGTGGTAGAGGGTGAACATCATGTTGGAAAAATCTGTGCTATGGTAGCTCTAATAAGAATGCAAGGTCAAGGCACGAATATTGATACTATTTGTAAAAGCAAATTCATAGAAAAATTTTTCAAAACTGAATAATGGAAAGGCTATTCCTTTTTTTTTTTTGGAAAATGGAAAAAGGCTACTATATTTCACTACGCACCCAAATTTAATTTTTTAATTATCTCTTTTTTCGTGTACACTTAATTTTTTTAATAAAAAAAGTCTCTCGTTAATAAATGTTTATACTATGAACATAGTTTTGTACTCAAGTTACCTAACTCAAAGAAATGAAATTTATCATTCTTTTCATGGGAACAAGAAATGAAAGTTACCTAACTCTTATGTGATCATCATCAGAATTTCTGAAGACATGAAACATAATCAAACTCTAGTCAAGAAAAACATTGCAAAGGGTTACACTGTTGGACTAAAAATAGGATACGCTTAAGGCAATTCAACCACATGCGGAAGAGACTTTTTGTGCCCATTTTATTGGAAAATCCCATGTCGGATGAGAAAATTTTGCTTGACAATTAAAGTTTGTTGAAAACTTGCTCATTAGCTATGACTTTTGAAACTTGAAACCTGTGGGGGCCGAGGGTTTACATACACAAGTATATGCATCCATTGACGTGAAAACAAATGAATTAAAGGAGTTTTGCAGGGCCAAACATAAAAACGGCCTTCCTTCAGCGCGGAGAAACATACCGGTAGGGTAGGATCCATTCATCAGATCTGATCAAAACTATATTTTGGTATAGATCTGATAGTTTTCAACAGTTTCAAACTCGATCCTCAGGTCATTTTTTCGTGGAGACATATAACGATAGGACAGGATCTGACGTCAGATCTGATCAAAATCACATTTTAATACAGATTTGATAGCTAAAAGATAAAGTCCTATCAATCGGTTATTTTTTTGGTTCCACAAAAAAAATGCCAAGATAAATACTAACTCGTGAATAAAAGAGAAAATGAAGGAATTAAAACATCATTTATTGAGAATAAAAATAAATAGGCCAAAATATAAAAATGTTTTGTAAATAGCCAATGACATAGAAAAAAATGTAACCACAACGAAATAAGAAAACCAAAAACGAAAAGAAAAAGAAAAAGAAAAAAAGAAAAAAAGAAAAAGTAAAATTAGTAATTTAAGTATTTAAAAAAAAGTATGTGATTTCAAAAGTACTATGTGCTTATAAATTTTTGAAAATGTTTTAATTATCTATGTTAAGAATTAAATCTATACTATTTAATGCAATTTTCCTAAATTCTTTTAGAATATATAAAAGTGAAGTTGGGCCCATATGTTGAAATGGTCTATCCATAAAGAACAAAGGGTGCTGCAGAGTTATGCTTAGGATTTTGGAAATGGTCTCAGTGCCACCATGTTTACCATGTTTCAGATCTAAAGAGCGCCTCACGTGAACTATTTCTTGTCCGTTACTTGTATTTCTAATTTAAATTGTACCATTCATCTTAGGAATAACAAATCATTTACTGGCTTTTTTTTTTTTCCCTTTTTACAGCTATGCAACGCAGGAAAATAAGGAAAAAAACAAAAAGATGTGACGTAACTATGATAACAAGATGTATTGTGAAGGACATCACACACAAAGCAGCCCCTCCACGCTACTGCATGAAAAAAATTGTGCCATGAGCGTAAATGATAGTAGTGATGATATGGAACGTAATACGATAATATAAGGATCCTAAGTTATATTTTTTTAAGGATTTTTTTTTTTCCATTTTAAGTCCCTTGTATTTTGAGGTTATCAAAGACAATACATTATAATTTACTATATCTAATTTTTATCTTCACCCTTCAAATTTATCTGTTCTATTTAAAAGTTAATTTTGTTGCGAATTAGAAGTCCTAATTCCATCAAGAACAAAAAAATATATGAAATGAAAAATAAACATGAACATACAAAATTTATAATGATTCGCCCTCAACATGAGAGCTAGGTCTATTTTTAAACGTTGCATAATAATTTACTAAGATGATGAAGAAGTTAACAAGAAAAAAATTGCACTCTCCCTAGAATTTTTCTCTAGCTTCTCTCTCATTCTATATTTTCTGAGTTACAAACATAAGCCATAGTATCACCAATTTATAGGAGCATACAAAAAAATAGATCAGTTTCTTAAAAATAAGGTTGATTCGCGGCACAGCCTCATTCCCTAACCTAGCATCATGGGGTCAAAGTTCCAACACCGTAGTGCTAAGCTCTCTACCTGAAGTGCTAGAAACTCACCAATTAAATTCATACAAGTACGACGTCTTCCTTAGTTTCAGAGGTGAGGACACTCGTAAGAATTTCACTAGTCATCTTTTCGCCACATTGTTGTATCGGAGTTCAATCTAGGCCTACATAGATGAGAAAAGCCTCGAGAAGGGAGAGAAAATTTCAGTTGCGTTCTTGACAGCAATAGAGGAATCAAAACTTTCTCTTGTCATCTTCTCTAAGGATTATACTTCTTCAAGATGGTGTTTAGATGAATTAGTGCACATACTCAAATGCAAGAAGAAAAGAGGTCAGATTGTTATACTGTCTTCTTTCATGTCGATCCATCATATATAAGAAAACAAAGGGGAAGTTATGGTGTTGCTTTTGTTGCATATTAAAAACGTTTCAAGAAACATGACATAAACAAAGTGGAAGAGTGGAGGAATGCTTTGAAAGAAGCAACTCGTCTGCGATTGATTTGCAACATGATGAGTAAGTGCTAGTTTGTATATATAAATATATATTTATTCTTAAAGTTTATATATATAAATATATATATTTATTCTTAAATTACACTATTAACTAAATTAGTATGTCCATGCCTACTCAATAAGATGTATACTAATATTATATATATTTTCCACCTGTTTCTAACCCTACAAAGACCTTGCTGGGAAGGTCGATCCCCTTCATCTTTTGCATGGAGTGATACATTGTAAGAGTATTAATTTAGACTCCACACTTCTTAACTATTTTGAGTATAAAATTAATTTGAATATCCTGCCCTTTTTGAATTTTTCGTTAGTTTTCCTTATATTCTTTAAAGGTATTTATAAGGTCTTTTTGGGGTCAAAATTGACTATTAACTAAGAAAAATATACGACTTAATTAGAAATTCAAAATCTAGAGGTATAAATGTGATGAAGACCAATATATATGTATGTATTATGGTTTTTTGGATTAAAATATAAAAAGAACAAAAAGCTCCTTTTTCAATTAAATAATTTAGTAGTGTAACCCTATTGAACTTACTCCAAAGTTATTTGATAAATAGGAAGTCTCGATGTTTCAAGTTTAAGTCTTATTGTAGAAAACTATCAGTCATTTAGAGGGTGGTAAGATTTCAATCTTCTCCATTAACATACATAATTGAACATTTGAAAACATGGACGAAGCTAAGAAAATTTGTTGTGGAGCTTGAGTAAAACAAAAGTTTTAAATTTATTTAAATGAAGAGAAAGAGGGGAAGGAAATTAAGATAACATAATGGCCACTTGGTTTGGTTCGGGAGCTGTTTGAAATTAGAGAAAATTAGGGAATGTTAAATATGAAAATGTGGGGGAAAAACTATAAATTTATACAAACTTTAATGGGGCCATTTGGAAAATTAATAACGATCATTTGCTACATCACTTTTCTAGTAAAAAAGAAAAAATAATAATAATAAGTTGTTTTAACAGCAAAAGAGTGTTTGTAATAATATACAAGGGAAAGAATTTATGATATATAGGCTTGTAGCCTTTTCAATGTAAATTTGATGAGGAACTGGAATATTATAGCTATAGATAGGTGTCTTCTGGCTAAGGTTTTTCAAAAAATAATAAATTATTAAAAAAAAAAAGTTTCACTACTTTTAGAGTAAATCCATGTCCACAATGTGATTCTTTGGAATATACTGAAACTTTTTAGCTTTCAAGCTGTAATGATTTATATGTCCAAGATGTAAGTCCTTGGCAACATTAATGTTATCCTTCCTTAAATTTCCAGCTAACATCCACAGCTTCGTCTCTAGACCGTTCATTGAAAAATTTTACACAGTATTTAGAAGAATAGTTCAAACTAATAATTTAAAATATAAACGGTATAAAGTTTTCATATTTTACTGTGTAAAACTCTTATATGTTACAGTTTTTAAATCTAAACTAATAGTTTAGACTATTCTCTCAAATACTTATTAGAGTGTTTGAAAGAGCAGTTAGAAATGAATATGTTGGTTTGAAAACTATAACATGAAAGGACTTTATACTATGACAACTTTTTACTTTTTACTATAGCTATTTAGAGCTTTACTAGTATAATGGTTAAATAACCTATTTCTGGCCACTGTTTAGGTATCTAAGAGGTAAGTAAAGAGAGTTAAAAAAAATCCAAACCTTTTTACAATCATTAAAAAGTTCTTAACAAAGGTCAAATAACAAAATAATTTAAGCCTAAACACTCAAAATGAGGTGTTAGTAAGTACAAAATTAATTGTTTGTTATGATCATCAAAATATTAATTGGTTTTCAATCAAATGAAACCTTAGAACCCTAGTCATCATTCAATTTTAAGGTAAGATAACTCTTTCATAGCTAAAAGAGAAGAAGAACCAAAGACTTGTCTAAGGACACCCTCTCTAGGCAGATTAAGCAATCTTCAACATCAAGCGCTCTGAGTAATACGACGGGATACCCAGATACATGTTCTAGGAACAAAAGAAAGATCACATGATTTGATATTTCCTCTTACAAATCAAAATATGCCCTCTCTATATTACAAGGGTAAAATGCTAGATAAAGTCAATGACAAGTTCTAGTCTCGCATATTATATGAGGCGCATTTCAATTTTCCCACTATTTTTCTACTTTTTTTTAATGAAGAGAGAAGATAACTGATATTAAAAAGGAAGTAGCACATCCTAACTTATGTGTGGATACACTACTAATGAGTGTAATAAGATGCGTACACTCCCAAATTTTTGTTAGTCTAGTTGTAAAATTTAAATGACCCCCCATTTATCATAAAGTAATAAACAGTGAAACTATCTCCAAAACTCACCACTTGAAGGTGTACATATAGGCAAAAGAATGAATTGGTATATTCTCCGGTGCATGAATAATTTTTCATTTACCTCAGAAAACAAAAAGGAAGCCTTTCATTATGATGCTTTTTCATTATTACTTTTCTCAAGAAAAAAACGTAAATCACCAAAAATGGTAAGTCATATTAGAGCCCCAGAAGTAAAATTATTGATACTCCGAAAATTGTTTCTTCTCAAATCGGCCTTTAGTAAAGCCCAATTCTCATATCTCATTTCATATTGGACTTTAAGTTGTAAGCGTACCCAGCCTAGTTTATAGCTAGGGTTAATTTCGTAAATGACCTGAGATTTATTCGTAGTACTGATTTAGTCTTTAACATTTAAAAAGTTTAATTTAGTCCTTATTTTAGTTTTAGTCTTTCTGTTAGTTCTAAGTTAAATAAATATTTAAAGAAAATTTTTAAATGTCGCACTTTAATCCTTAACATGTTACTTTATTTCACTTTTGGTCCCTTTATTATAACTAAGAGTTATTATTGACTAAAATTTAAAAGTTTAAAATAAAAAAAAACAATTTTGATATATGCAATTAAAAAATAAATTTTATCATATTGTTAGTAAGATGAATTTTAATTAAAAAAACATGAATTAAATTTTAATATCAATATATAATTATTGGATAATCACGCATTATAAATAACAAGTTATGCATTGTAATTTATATATTTATATTTATATTTATATTTATATTTATATTATATTTATATTTATATACTATGTTAAATTATTATAATTTTGAATGTCATAATTAATATATATACATATGCATGTATAATATATTGATATTAAATATTTTACTTTAACTTTTAAAAAAAAAATTAAAACTCATCTAAAAACAATATGACAAATTACTTTTTATTTTAATTACATAAATCAAAATTGTTATATGGGAGAATTAGGGAAATTGACCACACTTATATTCGAATAAAAATTAATAGCCCAAGTTTAAAATAAAATAAATAAATACGTCAAAAAAAAGCATAAATGCACATTTACTAATTAGTTAAATTACAAAATAATCCCAATTTAATTATTAATAATTAATTATTAACATTTAATATTTTTTTCTTTTTTTCTTCCTTTATTTCTCTTCCTTTCTCTCACCGTTCTCTCCCAACAAGAGATCGCCATTCCCACAAAAGCTATGCTAGAAAGTCATAGGAGCTGAGCTACCAGAGTCGCGAGGCCAAATCACAAGAGCTGCACCTCGGATTTGGGAGACGAAAGTCATAGGAGCTGTGCCGCTGGAGTCAAGAGGCCCAATTGTAGGTGCTGCTCTGTCGGAGTCGCGAGGCCGAAGTCACAGGAGCTATGTCGCTAGAGTCGCGAGACCGAATCACATTAGCTACTCTACCGAAGTCATAAGATTGAAGTTGTAGGAGCTGCACCACCAGAGTCCCAAGGTCGAAGTCGCAGGAGCTGCGCAACTGGAGTCCCGAGGCTGAAGTCGTAGGAGCTACACCATTGGAGTCTCGAGGCTAAAGTCATAGGCATCAGGAGAAGTTGCTGGAGACTCACCAAGAAGAAGAAGCCATCGTCGTCAAAGGTAGGCATCAGTTGGAGTCATACGAGGACAGCACTGTCACCAAAATTGCTGCTGGGGCTAGAGAGAAAAAAAAGGGAGAGATGAGAGAGAAAGTAGATCTAGGGTCTTTTTGGAGGAGACGAAGAAAATAAAGGTAAAATTGATAATTTTAGTGTCTAAAAAGAGAGAAAATTACAAAAGTGCTATATACTTTAATATTTTTAAAGTTGTGTTATTTACTTACATTAAGATTAAAAGGTGTACTAATTGATACAATTTCCCTTGTTATGTTTAGTTTCTTGCTAAATAGAGGGAATAAAAGTCAATCAAAGTAACAAATTAAAGACCAAAAGTGAAACAGAGTAATAGATTAGAGACTAAAAGGAGACATTTTAAGAATATTTAGATAAATATTTAATATCCAACTAATAGAAGGACCAAAAACTAAAACAAAGTAAAAAAATTAGGGACCAAAATGAGACTTTTTAAATATTGAAGACTAAATTAAAACTAAGTGCAAACTTCAATGACTATTTGGGAAATTAACTCGAATAGCTAATAACTAGTTTTGAATTTTGTTGATAAATAAATAATATATTTACTCTAATTATTAATAAATAGCAACTTTAATCACTTAGTTTAGAAAGTAAGTAAGAATAAACTTAATGTTAGAATTTAAACACTGTAGCATGTGAGAGCTTTACACTGTAGTAAACTACTGTAGCACATGAGAGTTTTACACTGTAGTAAGTTATAACTTAAAGCTCCAACTTGCTTATCAAACAAAGCCAAACTAAGGTTGATAACAGTAAATAATAATAATAATAATAATAACAATAACAATAACAATAATGTGTATTTGCTAAAAAATTAGTAAATGTTACTAAACAAAAAATAGCGTAAATATTGACAAGTATATATAGTGTTCACTTCATGAGAATAAATATAATACATTCTTGATTTATTAAATTTGATCACGGGATATATATGTAAATTTTTCAAATCTCATAATAGGCAAATCAAGTTAATTCTAAATTTATCAAATCTTCTAGAAAAATTAGATCTGCTTTCACTTAAAAATTTTAGTCATTCACTAATGTTACTTTTATGTGGATCGTTAAGAAAATTCTATTCTCATATAAAAAGATGTTTCCGCCTTTCATCTACCGAAACATTAGGACGGTCTTGGTATTAGATCACTCGAGTCTATGAAAGCGGGTTCTTGAAAAATTTTTGTTGGAAAAATATAAATAAAAAATCCCTTTTATGATTTTGTGAGAAATAAATATATAAAAGATTTTCAGCTTCCTAAGGTCTAGTTACTATATCTATCTGGCCTTGTCTTTGGGTTCATTATAAAATGCTTTAAGGAGTGCTAAATACAGAATTTGTTTTCCGTACTATTTTTTTGGCATGTGCTATTTCAATTCTTTCAAACAAATCCATCTAATAACAGGTCACTTCTTTTAAATTTTTTCGGTATAGTGTTTTTCACTTCTTCAAGGCCCTCCTACACATGTGTACAGTATATAGCACTCATTATAAATGCTTTTTTTATTTTTATTCTTCTTTTATTTTTTTAATTCTTGCTAGTTTTTTTCTTTTGCCGCTCATCTATACCATATTGTATATGTAAACATGACATTATGCTCCATTCTTTAAGTTGGTGGATTTTTTTTACCGCTTATATACCATATTATATGTATAAGCACGTTATCTTTATTGTTGGGTCAAACTTCTTAAGTGTTTGGAAGAGTAGTTTAAACTATCAGTTTGAGTTTAAAAGCTGTAGCTGTGAGAGCTTTATACTATAATTTTTTTACTATAGCATGTAAGAACTTTACGCTGTTCACAGTTTAAATTATTGGTTTAAACTACTCTTCTAAACACCCTATTCACCTACCACTCACAACCGTATATGTTATTTGCGATCATTTCACTTGGAAGTAACCAAACGTTCAAACTAATCAGCTAGTCGTTCACTCAATATTTATCTACTTGACAATCGCCTAGTCATGTACTCATTTGTCGCCTAGTCGTCTACGTGATGGTCACCTAATCGACTACTCGTTAGTCACCTTGTTGCCTACTCACCATTCAACGACCTCTCATATGTAAGAAATGACGAGTTGTTTGTTATTCATCAGTAGTTATTTGTTAGTTGTCGTTGCATGCTGAAAAGGGTACTCGCTACTTGGTCTTCACTCTTCGTCACTCGTCACTCGTTGGCTCATCATTCATCATCCGTTATCTGTCACTACTCATTCGTTGGCTCATGGCTCGTTACCTCGTCACTTATTGGCTCAACAAATGTAGCCTTATTTGCCTCGAGTCAATTCGCCACGATTTGACATCATTTGTCACTTGATCGCTAGTCACTTGCCACTTGTTGCTTGCTTATTGTTTTGTAATTCATGATGACGGTTAACAACTTCGATCTTTACAAACACATCTCAATATCTACCACTACCGAAAGAACATAGGCATTCGAGTATGTAGAAATTGCCCACAACTTCACACCACTACTACACTCAGCTACCCCGCGACAAAAGGAAAGAAGTGGTAACTATGCATATAACCACCTCATCCGCCTTCTACAAATAGAGGGGGGTGACTCCTCCAAAAAAACTCATGCCATTTTACTAGCTATTTCTCTACAGAAATCAATCTAGAAACATTATGCTCAACTTATCTTGTAAAATTTAATGCAACGTAAAGAACAACTTCACAGTGGATGTAACTCATTCAAGAGTGAACCACTACATATTTTGGTTTCATGATTTACTCTTTGCATTTAGTTTTATTCATCGGCTATTTATTGACTCGACACCACATGTAGTTGCGCACAGTGATCGGACTTCTTGCTCCTTCTCGTGGTGGTCTAGTTGCTTAACCTGTAAAGAAAGAGAACACCAGGGAGTTAGAGGACTCTGGTGTGGTGTCTGCCAAAGGTACTCCAATATTAAAGTCAATTGGGTGATTAAGGTGAGCTAGTAGAGAGTTAGGCAAGAGAGTCCATTACCTTTGAAATGGAGTTAATGCTCCTATTTATAGTGTTTGGTTTGGATTGGGTATGGGTTGGATGTGACCCGAGATCCAGGTGTATAGGTATATGACACCCTAGGGCCTGGTGACAAGTGTCAAGTTCTCCTTAAATAGAGGATTTTTTAATGGAGGGTTAGGACGTTGCCACATGATGGCTTAATATGTTATTACTCATTTATTTGAAGTATAAGTGTGTTTGGCAAAGATGCTCTGATCAACATACTTATAGTCCTCGAATTTGGCCTAGTCGGTTGAATCTCTTCAAGAAGCTGATGGGAACTATATGGCAGAATCCTGGGGAAGCAGGTTTTTGGTCAAATCTTCTCGGATCGACTCCTCAGGATATGTGTTCTGCAGGGTACATCGAGAACACCCATAATATGAATTGTGGGGGGACAACTATAGTGTCAAATTTTGGAAGGATAATTTGATGGCTCCCAATTGTTTTTTGGATTTGTGATGCATGATAACTTTCCCGTTGATGCTAACGTGGGGGCTTTTCCATTAGATGGTAAATAGGTACTAGAAAGTGCTACATTTAAATTATTCAAAATGCTTCTTAAAACTTACTAAGAAAGCATTTATTTTCTTAAAACGTTTTTAAAACTTCTTTTTAAAAACAATGAAAACTTTTCCTTTCTGCTGCAGAAAACTGCCGCAATGGTATCTATACCAACCTTCGTATCTATCCACCACAACAGCGAGTTCTTCTACTAGTCTCCTATAGAACTACCTACAGCATAAAGGACCTTATAATAAGCTAACGCTTAGTAAGTCCAAATAAATCTCACAAAACATTAAACTTTATTATAAAATTTTTCTCTTAAAAACTTTTCTTGTAAAACTTTTTTCATAAATGTTTCTCATAAAACATTTCTTAAATGTTTTTCACAAAACGTTCTTTATAAAAACATTACTTAAAAAGAATGTAAATAATATCATAAATGTATGATTCTATTTATGCTCATTTATGAACATCCTTTATGAACTTCTAAACATCGTTCATAACTAACTCAAACTTCTTATCATCATTCTTATCTTTCCTTTATCTTGAGGACATAAGTGCTTGTACTAACATCTTCAATAATGAGATCGTAAAGATAATTCTTTCTTTGTGGAAAACTTAAGACCATCGAACAACGAGGTCATAATTTTAACATAATTTGCATACCTTATATCAAGAAGGCTGGTACAACACTTTAATTATCATTTTTTATTTACCTTCTTCTAAATTTTAGTGAGCATATCAAATGTTAAATATACCTTATGCTATAACTTGACATTTACTCAATCGTTAAACATAACACGTGCAAAACATATTGCAAATCATAACTCAAACTTTTAAACATTATGTATAATATATGCAAGTATACTTCAAACATATAAAAGTATTTGAAGATCATTTTCTTTGTGCCGTAGGTAAGGTTTGAAACTTAGTTAGATAACACTCTAGCGTTTCAACTCTATGCATTCTCTTCTATTAGTCGGTTCTGTATCTTATTCAAATGACACCCGACTATTAGCTAATTTTCTTATTATCCACTTACTTGATTAATGGAACTTAAATATTTTTGTTCATTCCTTATATTTAACTTTGTCTCTTATTGGTTTACCTTTCTTTTACTTAACTTGAAAGTCTCTTAGTTAAATTTTCTATCTTACTTGACGGTTTTGTGACTTTACATATTATGAAATATTTTTCGTCTAAGGGGGTCTCGCTAATTTGGAAGGCTCAGGTCTATTTTAGCCGCTTTCTTAAAAATGATGATTTTACCTTACGGGTTTTTTGTAAGCCTTTTAACTTGAACATTGCTTGGCTAAACTTCTCATTTTATTTTGTAGTTCTGTCACTTACAGGTTACAAAAAATTCACACTAAGGGACGTTTTTCTAAATTGAACATTTTGAGATCTATTTTGGCCTTTTTATAGAAAATAACCATCTTGCCACTGATGGGTCTTAGAAACTTTCAAGACCCGTTTTAAAACAAAACTTATGTTTCTTTATTACCTATAATATTATGAAAATCGAAACATCGATTTCGATTTCCCTTTCATAAAAATCCATTTCATCTAAACTCTATAGTTTTTATCCATAATATGAAAATCTTGATGATTACACCTTTAACGTGTTTCTTATTCTTTACTTAATAAAAATTGTTAAGTTCTATCAAACTTATAATCTATGGTTACTCATTGCCCATAGTAATGTAGAAAACCAACGTTTCACACTGAAAATCCCTAATCATAAGATTTTATAGTTTTAACCTAAAACATAAAATTTTTGACATTTTTGCCCCTGGCCTAAGACCAAAAACGACCGCTTTATGCTAAAACATCAAGCTTTTTGCAAGGATTAAAACTTGCAAAACCTCCTTGGTCTAATTCAAGTCATTTCAAACCATTTTCCCTTTTATAAAATTTTGTACTTAAAATCTCGTAAAATTCATAACTTGAAATCAGTATAGAATTTTCACAAATTGTTTGAGATTCTTAATCATTTGGATGAGATCTACAGCTGTCATGTTTTAACCTCAAAATTAGTCATCTTAATAATGATCTTAATAAGGCAGAACTAAAATCAACATTTTTGGCTATCTTAAATTAGAATTCGAGCAGGATTTCTTCATGAAAGTTGTTCAGCTTGATGTTTCCAATAAATTATATGTTGAATCTAAAGAATAATTCAGCCCTTAAAGGCCTCAAACATTTAATTCTTTCAAAAATTCCTTTAAACACACTTTTTTGTTGCACCTCAACTTATTTTAGCTTGATTTCCTAATGTCTAATCTCACTTAAACCTTTCCAAATATTTAATCAAGCACTTAGCATATAAAATAATCATGCCATATAGTTTTCTTTTTATGCTGTGGTTAAAATCATTTTATCAAACACTTACTTTGCTTAAACTTAGTGTTTTTAATAAAGTTGTCACACTTTGTCTTTTTAACCTTACACCATAATTTTCCATCCTTCTACTATCATCATCACCCTCTTAACATAGCATTTAATCATACTACAGAGTCTCTTATACATGCTATGGTCTAACAAGATTACAAACCATAATCTTAATTGATGAAAACAACATATTTTCAAGACTTTGGTTTAAGAATTTAGCAAGGATTTCTTCAAGCTTTTGATCCTCGTTTGAGAAGCTTAAACCTTAATATTCCTACTTGACATTAACCATAGCAAAACCCCTATCAAAACCTATCCATAAACTCAAGAAAACTACTAAAATCCATAGAGTGAATATTGGATTCTTACTTCTAAAATTGCCAATCTTTTCTTCTCAACATTTGAACTTGTTTCCTTAGATCATTTGGTGGTTTAAAATTATCAAAATTTTGAAAGAAACCTTTACTATAGGGAGAAAATTTGAGACAAGAAATAGGAGGAAATTTTTCATGACTTTAACAAACTTTTTCGCAAAGATACCCTTAGGTATTTATAAAACATAACTAGGGACCTAATTGCAAATTGAAAAGATGGCTTCTCCACTTATACCACAATTGATTTCCAAGGGAGAGAGATGACACTTTCTACTACTTTGAAGTGCCTTTTTTTTTCTTTTCTTCATCACCGTAAAAAAAGATGACAACATTTGGTCATCTTTTCACTTAATTAAAACTTGGCTCCACCACAAGTCTAAAACCAAGTATGTCATAGCTAAGGTGGCCAAATTTTCCACCTTTCATGTGTAATTGCTAGATCCTTTATCATCTTTTAACAGTCTGATTTTACACTAATAATATTTTTTCTTATACTGTAGATATATTTCACATACCGTTGGTATTCTTTTCTATAAAATTTATGAAGTCCTACAGCCTCATATACTTATTCACATCCACCATATAGTATAATTCCTATACTGCTTAACTTTATACAGTTTAAATTTACACTGATAGTATTTTTTTATACTGTCGGTATATTTTTTATACTGTTATGAGCTTACATAACACTCCTTACTTATTTATATCCTCCACATAGTGTAATTTTCACACTGTTTAATTTTATTAGAATAATCCTTATACTACATTATTATAATATTGTATAATTTTTCATATTTTCATATAGTATTTTTCTTTTACTATATTTTTGTTTTAAAATTTGTTGCAACATGTTTGTAACAATTAAGCTTTTTAGCTTATTTCCATATCCTTCCTTTCTTTTATAAGACTATGGCATGATATTTAACCTTAAAAATCTCATTTTCACTTTTATGGAGATTATCATAAAAATTGGATTAAAACAATAATCCTTGTGACACTTGCTATAGTCTTAAAATATTTAACAAATTTTCAAGCATAAACTTTAACTCACAAAATTTGTACTTAAATTACTTAATATAACTTACAAAATTTTTACTTAAATTACTTAATATAATCATTTAATTATTGCATTTATAATGCACTAAAAATGCTCAGGTGTTGCAATAATAATCCAATTTCGTGTTCGTTTGCTATTTACAAAGATATGATAGGTTTTTGTTGCTATAAGTTTAGTACATAACCGAGTTTGTAAGTAAATATGTACTCTTTTTCCTTTCTATTTTTTTGTTTCTCTACTTTCAGAAATTCTCTTTAGAGTCTTTAGATTTTAATGTGATAGAGTTGGAACAGATTTGATTTGCTGTTGGAGTAGGTTTGATGTGTAGCTTAACTGCTCAGTTACTCATCTGTTGATCAACCTCATGTACATTCGATGAGAGATGAATCTATTTTAAGGACACCATGCCATACACAGGCCTCGATGATTTTAAGTTTTTCAATTTCATATTGAATTGTTATTTTCTTTCCAATATTATGATACTGCAATCGTAATTTATTTTCATTAATAATATTATTTTAATTTTTGTTCCTTATTCTATTATTATCATTAAACAATTATAAATGTCTTATATCCATCAAGAGTCGTAAAAATGAGAAAAGATAAATGTCATGAATAATGCCAACAAAGCTCTGCTTATAAAGTGTTAATTAAAAAGTTCTAAATGCTACTAGAGTGTTTGAGAAGTGAGTTATAACTGAGAGTTAGAACAAAAAGTACTATAGAACGTAAGAGTTTTAGACTATAAAATATTTTTATTTTATGCTATAGCATGTAAAAGCTTTATATTGTTTGAGTTGGAACTGAGTTTGTCAAACACTCTATAAACACTAAAATTCAAATTAGAGATAGTAGAATTTAAAAGAATATTAAGTAGATGGACATTCATACTAATAAATCGATTTATTTGTAACATTAAATAGGTTTTATAAATTATAATCTCCTTAATTTTTGTTATAACATGAATCTGGCTCCAAATTTTTTTATTGAAAGAACACAGCATCCCTTGTGATGATTAATTTAATGTATCATGGCAAAGTGCGCATGCGAGTTTGGATGTAAGCCCATGGAAAGCATAAAACGCATTATCATTACCATTATCATCATCCTTGTTATTCTTTTTTTCCCCTCCCATTTCTCAAAATAGAGTCCGATAGTATCCTTAATTTGGAGCCTTTGAGCGCTATTCCTTTTTTTTTTTCTTTTTTCATTTGGCAAAACAAAAAAATGAGAAAAAAAATTTGAATCTTGTTTCTAAAGCCATATGCACTTTTAGCAATGGCCAAGAAAGGAGGGTCCATTTGTGGACCAACGTACTCATCTATTAAGTGACCAATCATCCTTTAAAAACCCAAGGAGAATTGAAATAAATAGCGATTGTTAAATAAATAAAATTAAGCTCACATTTGACAAATAGGTTAGAGCTAATTATATCCAATCAATTAAAATGTAGAAAGCGTTTAACAACGTCGTTTCAATTATATAGTCTTAATTACTATAATGTAAAGCTCTCACATACTACAATCAACTTCAATGAATAAATATAATTGATTGATACACAAAGAATCATTTTGTTTGAGTGTCTAGTAAGAATTATGAAAAAACTGTTTAGAAATGAATGCCTACATGAAACATTTTCTTAATTTTGCTATCTTGTGCTCTACCTAGGTGGCTTAAAAAGCTAAGAAAAATGTAAATTACAAGTTTTATTGTTTTTATATGAAAAGCACAATGATTGTACACGCCAATGGAAAGTGTTTAAGTTTGTAACAGTTCCCAAAAGATTTATTTATTTTAGTTGAATTAAAGATCGTTCTTAATTTTTTTAAATAATTATTTTATTGATCCATAAATTATTACAAAAATCCTCTCTTAGTTTTTTTTAAAAGGAAAAAGTTCTTGTAAGTGAACTTTACTAATTATTGAAAAATATTCAATTCTTGAAAATTAATTATTTGTTGTGAAATTTTTTTAACATCTTAATATATTTTTAAGGGAAAAGCAATGGTAGAGTCAATTTTTTCTCCACCGATGGAGTGAAATATGTAGGCCTTTAGATTGAAAATCCATGGTCTAAAATGATTTTGTCTATAAAAAATAAAGATGAAGACTACCACAATTGATTATACTCATCTTTTTAAATTTTATAATAATAATATTACTTCAAATTTTATAAAAATATATTTTCATTCAATTAAATCTCAACCATACATACAATTAACTTTAGATCTTGATTCTTAACTCAAAGAAACCCTAACATCAGATGATATTATGAGTTTTAAGCACCAGGTATTCGAGTAGCTTCCTACGCTTGCCAATCTCCATCCCAGCCACCCACCATTGTCAGTCTCCTTCACCTTCACTGCCGTCCCAGCCTCCCACCCAAGATCTACAATGCTTTATCCTCAAAGTCATTGTTCTTTGCATTAGTTGCTTTCATCTCACCTTTACGTACGCCCTTGTTGGTGTTAGAACTAGTCACGACTCCGCCTCCACACCCATTCGCGCCACTCGTTTTCCCCATTGCTTCAATTTCCATGGCTATTGAACCACTTATCGATCTCTCAACGCTGTTGAGATTGCCATGGTGGGTCGTGACCACCACCTACAGCGAACGTTTATTGGGTCTTGGCGTTTTTGCAATGCAAATGGTGGTTTTCTCATCATTTGGGTCTCGCCAAGACCCACGGTCCTCGATTGCGCTCTTCTCGACGGTGCTCCTTCTGGCATCTGTTTTAGAACTGAAGTATTTTTTTTGAAAAGTTAATTAGGTTCAAAAATTGTTGGGTATTGTGAAGTCAATTTATGAAATTTGTGTATGGTCTAATTTTTTACTTGTAAATTCAATATGTGTATTTATGTGAAATTTAAATAATTAGTAGGTTTAATTTTGTGATTAAAGTTAAAATTATATTGTAAAAAACATTATTATCAAATTTATTTATTTTAAAAATTTATTATTTTCTAAGGGAAAAAGTGTATGATAGTTATTTAGAAAAAAAAAATGAGAGATTCAATTGTCTTAGAGATTTGTGAAATATAGGATATTTTCATCAATTATAAAGGTTAGGTGAAAAATTAAGTTAAGATAAAATAGAATGTTTTTTTTTTTTCTTTTAAGTTTTACTGTATTAGGACATAAGTAGATGTGGAAGGACTACTTAGAGCCTTAGTGAGATCGAATATTCATCTTTGAATTGTTCTCTATAGCTGGAAAATAAATTTACACTCCATCGTAAACCTCCCTATTTTTTAATATAGTAGTCTGAATTCAAAGACCCCTTCTTACATCCTACATTATTTTATTAATTATTAGTAGAGGAGCTCGTGCTCCCCGTGTGTTAAAAAAAATTTTGAAAATTAAAAAAAAATGGAAGACAGCTGGAAAATAAATTTGCACTCCATCATAGATTTCCCTTATTTTTAATATAGTAGTCTAAATCCAAAGACTGTTTTTTTACATCCTCTATTATTTTATTAATTACTAGTGGAGGAGCACGCGTTTGACATGTTACAAAAAAAATTGAAAATTAAAAAAAAATTGGAAGAAAAATAAAAAAAAAAAGTTTCAGAACAAAAAAACAGTTTTTTGGGAAAAAGGAAAAAAATGTTTTTGAAAAAAAAACGTTTCAAAAGGTTAAAAAAAATTTCAATTCAAAAATTAAAAAAAAGTTTCAAAAAAAATGACAAAATGTTTTGAGTTTTAAGCGTCTTTGAAAGCATGTGCAAAGTTTATTCTAGCTTTATATATGTTATAGATTATAGATTATTGTGTTGATCAAATATATCCCTTATATTTTATAAACTGGAACTCAAAAATCATAACGGCAATATGTATACCTCAATAGCACAACAGTTTAGTTTCTATTTTTTTTTTAAGCAAAATAGGTGAAAATCAACCATGAAAATGAAAGAAAGAAAGTAACTAATAAAGAGATATAAACAATTAAACTAGACACATATGGGTCAATTCTAGATTCGATAAATCAAAACTTGCAAATAAAATCATCCATCTGTGTTAGAGGATTCTAAAAGGACCATGTGTAATATTAAAATCATATAATGTGTCTTTTACCACACCTTAAAAGTTGAAATTTTTTTTCTTTCATTTATTTATTTTTGTTTTGACTTAAGATTATAACGTAAATAATCAGTTGATTTTAAAGCATACTTATAAATAAAAGAATACCATCGAATTATTTAATGATTTATTGTGGATATGTGACAGATGTAATTGATTATCACATTGGTTGCAGATGAAGTCATCATAAATTATAGGAATAAATGTATTAACTTCTTGTATTTGTCACGCTTAGATTAAATGGCCATATTGTATGCTCTAGATTCGTAGTCCATTTTATTGATTAAATAAACTACACATGTGACCATTAAATCAATGCAAAGGCCCAAAGTATTCGAAATTGTGAAATAATTTGCAATTGCATATATATCTCTCTCTCTATAAGCCATATTCCTTGTGCAAAAAAGCAAAAGTAGGGAATATTGATAGTACATGTTCACTAGCTTAAGTTGTTATTATTCTTTGTTAAATGCGTTATCACTGACATCCAATCTAGAAGCATCTTTTGTTTTATTTAGACATAAGTATATATATTATATTAAATAAGCATAGCATTGGTGATTTTATTCTTAAAAAGGACGGTGAAATGCTTGAATACTATGAAGACGGTGAAAGTTTTATTACGATGCGTTGTGTTTTGAAGAATTAGTAAATTTATAAAATCTAGCTTTGTGTTTTATCGAATTAGTAAATTTGTAAAATCTAAAATTACAATATATAATTAGATTTTAAAAGCCAAGAAATAATAAAAGCGCCTTTGCAACTTTTTTCTCAAAGAATACTTATTTTTTTTTAAAGAATTTTCCCCTCAAATGATGTTTTGACTTGAATACAAAACATCTGTTGTAGATATGAAGCTTTCACATGTTTTTGGGTATAATTTAGTCAAATTTAAATTGTCTAGGGGCCCGAAATGAAGGCTTATTTTTATGAATAAAGCGAGTTGAATAAAGCGAAGCGACTCTACTATTCGACGTAAGAAGTGCAAACCGAATTGAGGATTTGATTGGATCGATAGGGCCGACCCTAAAAGTAATATATGTATTTATATTACATTCTGTTGTTGTGTCTAGGTCTGTTCCCCAAGTATTAGTTCGATGGGATTGATCAGCATGAACTGATGGTTATTAGCACCTTCCACTATAAACTGAAACGTAGAAAAAGCATGATCCTTGTGGCCTATCACAGACCGATATGTATCCCACTATTGTAGCTATCTCTAGCGTCATTACTCCACTTTGCCAGACAGTTAAAAGCTACGACTCTTTTTTTTCCCTATATAACGAGATATTGTCTTCATTGTAGAGGGAAAAAAAAAAGACAAGTTAAAAAAACTCTGTCAAATTTATTTCTCATTTTACACCCTTGTAATATATATTTCAAATTCATATCATAATGAAGAACAGTGAACGTAGCTCTTTTAACAAAGTGAACGACTATAAATCTACGTGTGTAGCATCTTTTTTTTTCTTTTGCATTATCTTTATTGCTGTGATTTAGATTTGCCAGTTCATTCTTTGCATTAAATATGACAAGTTTGTTTTGAAGCTTAATAGATCCAAATAACGGTGATTTGAGGGTCCAAATCTGTAATGACCCGAAAAATTCAAAACTTAATAACTATGATTAATTAAGGATTTTTCCCACATTACTCAGCTAAGAGCGTAAGAAAATATAACTTAGCAATTATTAACACGCAAATTTGAAGGTTGTACTAGTCTTAAGACCTTAGAGATAAATAATGTTGTGAATGCACAAAATTATGTGCTTTATTTATGAAACATGTAATAATGTAATGTTATGATAGTACATTAAAATAATTAAAAATAATTATTTGATGTGCTAAACTAAGAGTTCATGATTTATTAATTTTATACATGAGCCAAAAGATGATGTTATTAGCAAAAGTAGAATTTCTAACTTACTAAGATTATGTGGAAATTCCTTTGTGCTAACAGTTCAGTAAAAGAAACCTAGATCAATAGTGATCATGAGCTCCATATCATAAATTAAAAATGATAAGCACTAGGTTCAAGAATACAAGAATTCCAACGTTTTAAATATGTATAGTTAGTTACTATACACATTAATAATTACGTAAGGTTATTATTATTGTTGT
>CAMOHE010025075.1:0-53075 GCA_946598075.1 Artocarpus hirsutus
CGAAGCTCGAATCGAGTTTGTGGTTGCTCAATCGCGTTCCTGAGCCTTCAATCCACAATCCCGAAGCTTGAAAACGAATTTTGTTTAAAAATTTTAGAGAGAGGATGAGAGAGAGTGAGAGAATCCGAGAGAGACGAGAGAGAGAGAGGTGAGCGTGAGAAATGAAGAGAGAGAGAGAGAAAAAGTGAAATAAATAGAAGAAATGAGAGAAAGGTAGTTGCATAAAGCTGTGTGCAACCACACACTGTTTTTCAAAATCAAATTGCTTCATTGAAACTTAAATTAACAATTAAAAACAATTTAGAATAATTAAAAATCATTAAAAGAGTAAAATAACATAAGTTTTCCTTAATTTTCACAAAATAATCAATTCAAATTTAAATTACTCATTATGGCACACTAATCCACCATTTAACACTCTAATACCATTTAATTAACTTTGGGGTGTTACACGAAACGATAGTCATTGCAAAAAATGATGTCGTTTGTAAAACGACACCTGCCGGAATGACTTCAACCTAAAGGCCAAAACGGCAAAAGCTAGAAGATAAAAAAAATCACTAAAACGAAATAAATATAGAGAAACGGCATTCTTTTGGAAGGAAGATTATCATGAAAAGCATGAAAAAGTGAAGACGACGAAGGAACAACGGAAACGACACTGACTCAGAAAACGATAATGATACGATAATTACGACATCAAATAAGAAACACGTTAGCCAAAAAATGACACTGTCCAAAAACGATGAATCCTCAAAAGTCTTCATTAAGTCCCAGTTATAGAGAAGACAACTTAAGCATACAAATGTTAATGACAAAAAAGCATACCAATGGCACCAACTTGTGTCAGCTCAGTTGGTAAAAAATGAGATGATTAACAGAGGAGATTCCAAGCTCAAATATCAAGAACGTATTTTTTCACACAAATCTGCCATCTTTATCAATTGAGCTAACACAGTTGACAATGAACAGCTAGTATTATAGATGCATACACATATAAACTACACACACGGATGCTTGATCAACAATGATTGCAAATAAATTACCAAAAAAATGATTGCCAATAAAAGCGACGTCAACGTTGGAACTTGTAGTTGAAATTTAAAAATTACAGCATGTGAGATTTTTACACTATAATAAATTTTAATTTATTTTTTTATTGTAGCATATGAGAGTTTTACACTGTAGCAGTTAGAACATTTTAATTCCAATGGATTTCCAAACAAAGCCGAAGAGTGAGAAATGACAGTGCCTGTGAAAATGACAACAAATTCACAACGACGCCAACCATAGATGGACGCCAACCATAGATGGAGAAAAAAAAAAAAAGGAAATCTCACACTTGTGAAAAACGACTCTACTATAAGAATGATAGTAAATACAAACTACCCTTGACAAAATAATACAAGAGTAGCAGGGAATTGCATTAGAAATATTAGTCGACAAGTGCACGCTCCGCGTGTGCATGCTAAACATGTTTACAAAAAAGTAAAAAAAAAATTAAAAAGGAAAAATAATAAGTATGAAAATAGAACAAGAATAAGAAAAAAACAAATATGTGAAAAGAAAAGCAAAAGAAAAGAAAGAAAATGGAAGAAAATCAAAAGAAAAGACCTAAAAAATAATGAGTAGCTAAAACTTTGTTGTTCTCAGTACACATTTTCTGCACGTCTTGCTCACTCACTAGGCATAAGTCATATTATGCCTTTTTCTGCTAATTACTCAAAAAGAAGGATTATTAATTATTATTGGATTATTTTAACAAATCCCCACAAGCTACATGTGCCCTATTTCCAAAGGCCTTCGAATTCTTCAAAGCTGTTTAAAACAATCTATAAAAAACAGTTCAAAATGCTCCATTAATCCAATTCTGTCTATAATATTAACTAAATCAAAGCTGTTAAATGTTGCCCTATATTTTCTGTTTATATAAAATAGTAACATGCATTATGGATGAGTTTTAATAGTGTATCTCCAAATCCGAGTTTTAATAGACGAATTTACACTTCGTGCCTTATGGATAAGCTCTTAAACAAATATTAATTAATTATTATTCTTTAAAAAATGCATGAAAAATGTATTTTTAAAGTTAAGCTGCATGGGTTAAATTTATCAATCCATACTTGGTTTTAGTTTTATCCATACATTACAAGAGTAAATTCATTATTTTAGGAGCCAAAATCACTTGTTGCTCTGAAAATGTACAAATTTGACATGAATTTAGATATACAAACTCAAACATATTCAAAATACATGGTGTATATATTTTATATGGTGAAAATATATGGTATAAAATTGTGAAGATCCGACAAGTGATGGCAGTTTAGTTGGTTGTAAGTCCCTCCATCTTAACCATAGATTGAGAATTCAAGTCACGCTTAGCCCCACTCAAAACCAGGTGGCATTCTCCCTCTCGTTATATCAAAAAAAAAAAAAAGAAAAAAAGAAATTGTGAAGATCCCTTAAAAAGAAAGAGTTCGATATAAACGAGATTAGTTCAAGCTGTTTCAACTTTGTGTGCTTCTTCCCAATACTTTCAAAGCCCACAAAGATTTGGTTGAGAGATTTCTACGTACACGCTGAAAATTAATGCAGGAAGATCCTAAAAAAATAAAAATGACAAAGAAAAGTCAACTTTCTCTCTCTCTCTTTTATTAGAGATGCATAAATCAGTAAGTATTAAAGAATTTTTTTTTTTTTTGAAAATATGAGCATTCAATTTTAGCACGTGACATGCTATTACAATACGTGTGAAATCTTTAAATTTTGTCTTTAAATTTTGTTTTTGTTTTTAATATGAATGCCATTTTCAAAAATATGAACTATACCAAAATGTTGAATTGGAATTACAGTCTAACTCTACTTCAAATCATTTTTGTCTCTTTTCTTTTTACCCTCATTTATTTATTATATGTATTTTTTCCCCTTTCAAATGAATTTTATTTGTGATTGAGTTCAATTTATTTTTAAGGTGAAGAGCCAAAAAATTATGCTTGATAGGATAACAGTTGATTTTTTTAATTTATTTAGAGTTTTAAGTTTACAACATGACATTTAAAAATTAATATTCAAGGATAATTAAAACTAAAGAAAATTATGCACAAATTCTAAATAAAAAAATCAGATGGTCAAATTTAAAAAAATTTGTAAAAATTTTAGTTGGAGTAAAAGTTTAAGGAATCTTTAACTTTAGAGCAGCGGTTCCAGTTAGCTGCTTAAGGTTGGGTTTATTATTATCGTAATTATGGGATTAACAAGTTGAATCCGTGAAACATGAAAAGATGGATGTTTTACAGAAGTCTAAAGAGAGATATTTATATGTCCCAGTTTAGTATAATGATTTATATGCATATGAGTAATACAAAAATGCATGACACTCTAGACTCCATTGAGTACATGAGTTCAAATTGATATGGTTTGAATATGTGTGTTAAATGATGGCTTTTAATCTATATGATTTAAATTGTAGCTCGAATTGATATTTAAAAATGTAAAGGTTTTAATTGTAAATAAAACATCATATCGGAAAATCAATATTTAGATACATCAATTTAAAAAATAGTTTAGGAAGGAAAACAAATATCTATAGTGTTTATTGTAACAAATGGTTCAAAAAAGTTCGAAACGGTACCTCTTTTTCTTAATATTATCAAACCATTTGCGTATAAAACTTTTGATAGGATGATTAAATAAAACTTTGACGTAAAAAAATTAATTGAAATAAAAAAAGCTGCAACTTCAGACTTTTCTAGTGAATTTGAGGTCTTGGATTGAGAAGAAGATTTGGGTCCTGAAGTTGTGCAGGAACTTGGGCAATACTTCCATTATTTTATCTTTTTCGACCTTGTCTTGGATTTAATTAGATTGCTTCTTGTGTTTTCACCTAAAAAATTCGCCTTTTAATTTCATGGTCCGCCAATCCATAATTGTCTTGGTTGTTGGTGAATAAAACGACAACCACCACCAAAAGCGTGGACCAAAAAACGACAACAAGTAAAAAGATGCATAAAATAAAAGGACGTGGGCGATAAAATAAAAGATGTGAAAAGACCAATAAGACAATACAAATAACTTAATCAGCACGGGTTGTATAGAAAATATAAGGGTAATTTTACACCCGACTATACCTAAAATATAAAGTTTAAATCTTCATACTCTCAAGACAATATACAAGTATGTGTATATATATATATATATATATATATATATATTTATATACCACATGCAATTGGTAAGGAAAGTGAACTAGGATGACAACAAGAATAAGACAGAAAGTGTGAAACGACAATAGCCCAACAAAACGACATCCATTGCAAAAAAAATGACGTCATTTGTAAAACGACACCAGCTGGAATGACTCGAACCTGAAGGCCAAAACGGCAAAAGCTAGAAAATACCAAAAAAAATAAAATAAAATCAATAAAATGGAATAAATATAGAGAAACGGCACCCTTTTGGAAAGCAAAGTTATCATGAAAAGCAGCAAATTGTAAAGGACAAAATCAGGTCCCGCTACATACTGGAGGAACAACGGAGACGACACTGATTCAGAAAACGATAATGATACGATAATTACGACATCAAATAAGAAACACGTTAGCCAAAAAACGACACTGTCCAAAAACGATGAATCCTCAAAAATCTTCATTAAGTCACAATTAAAGAGAAGACAACTTAAAGCGTACAAATGTTAATGACAAAAAAGCATACCAATGGCACCAACTTGTCTTAGCTCAGTTGGTAAGAATGAGATGATTAACAGAGGAGATTCCAACCTCAAACATCAAGAACGTATTTTTTCACACAAATTTATCATATTTATCAATTGAGCTAACACAGTTGACAATCTCAAGAACATCTAGTATTATATATGCTTACACATGTAAGCTACACACACGGATGCGTGATCAACAATTATTGCAAATAAATTACAAAAAAAAAAAATTTATTGCAAATAAAAGCGGCGTCATTTTTGAATACGATGGAAACAACATTGAAACTTGTGGTTGGAACTCAAAAATTGTAGCATGTAAGAACTTTACACTATAATAAATTTTTATTTTTTTTTACGATAACATGTGAGAGTTTTACACTGTAGCAGTTAGAACATTTTAATTCCATTGGATTTTCCAAATAAAGGCAAAAATGAAGAAATGACAGTGCCTGTGAAGCAAGAAATGACAGTGCTTGTAACAACGACAACAAATTCATAACGACGCTAACCATATAGACCGAGAAAAAAATGGAAATCTCACACTTGTGGAAAACGCCTCTATTATTAGAACGATAGTAAATACAAACTACCCTTGACAAAATAATACAAGAGTAGCAGAGAACTGCATTAGAAATACTAGTTGATTGCGTATTAAACATGTTAACAAAAAAGTAAAAAAAAAAAACTTAAAAAGAAAAAATAATAAGTACAAAAATAGAACAAGAATAAGAAACAATAAATATGCATGAAAAGAAAAGCAAAAGAAAAGAAAGAAAATCAAAAGAAAAAACCTAAAAAATAAAAAAACGTTTTGACTTTTCATGTGCGTCGAAAACGCAAACCAAAACTCATTCTCTTGATGATAAAAAATTAAAAAAAAAAAAAAAAACAAATTACAAGGAAGATTTTAATTTTACTCTTGCTCCTTTGAACATGATGATGATGCATCTAGGCGAAGGACGTGCTTGAAATGAGACTCCAAAACAAACCAAAAAAAAAAAAAGTTCAACACAAGGATTGAGAAGAATCCAATGCATAAAGCCCTCATGGAACGACGTTTGGTGTGCAGCTTGCAATGATGGAGAAAACATGTGTTAGATATTGAAGATGGATAATGGCATTGTGCCTTTTATGCACGAAAAAGTTTGTACATCTTTGGCAAGTCTTAGAAACATTTTTTTTAGTTATAAATAATATAAAGTTTTTATATATTTAATAACAATAAAAAAATAGTTATAACGTAAAATTTTTACGTTATAATAAAAACAGTTCTAACCAATTATTTTAACTATCTTATTAAACACGCTAGTTGTCTTTTAGGAGAGAACTAAAAAGTAAGAAAAGAGCAAAAAAAAAAAAAAAAAAAAGTTTAGGCTTTTTTTAAATATGAGAGCAGCACACATTGAAACCTATTTGCACTTTATATAATTGTTAAAGATTAGGAGACCGGGTTCGAACTCCAAGAACTATTTAGGCCTTAAATAATTTATGAGTTTTCCACCAAGTATTCAGTGATACTAGAAAGTAGCCTGTAAAAATTGCCATCCATGAACAAGTTAAATAGTTTAATTAGACTGGACTTTGACATATGACAGTATGTAAACTTCTAGGCCGTTAGGATCGTCTATATAAACTATGAATACTTGTAGTATTTAAAACTTTGTGAAATATTCGGACAAGTGAACCAGACATGTGTTTTACATGTTGGCAATTCATAGGCCACTCTTTCCCGACATGAATAGTAGAAGCACTTGTGCTGGAAAAGGCTATCCCTGATCATGGATAGGGTGGGTGAATGTACCATAGATAATTAGAAAATGAAAAGAAAAAAAAAAAAGAGGAGAAATTCCATGACGAGGCACTTTATTTAGCGGCCATTGATCTTAACGCTATTTTTCAAATTATATGGTGTTTATGTTTCGAAGTAGAAATTTAACTTTAAAGTTTAAACCGTACACTAATGCATATAAGAGTTTAAACGGTAATATATTTTTACTTTATATTGTAACATTCGAGAGTTTTACATTATTTATAATTTAAATTTTAAAGTTGAAACCATTCTCGTAAACAATAACAGTGCTCCCAATAAACGCTCATAAAGTATCCATATGCAATCTGCATTGTCTAATATAAACCACATGGTTGAAATCAATAATTCTATAAATGAGACCTACACTAAGGTGTCCAGCTAGCAAAGCTTTTTTTTTTTTTTTTTTTAAAGAAGAGGAAAAAAATGATGATGAAGAATAAATATTGGGTCGGTAGATGACACAATATATTGTAGTGTATGACGTGGATTCCTCTTATCATTTCATGCTCAAGCCCAGCCCATTGTTTTCCTCATTTATTTTCGGAAAAAAATTACTAATACATGATTACATTATTGTTACGAAATTAGATTTCGACGTATATTTTCATAATACTTAAAAAATATCCTCAGTGACATAGTAATTAGTTTGATTAGTTTGATGATATCATATTTTATAGTGTATACTTATATAGTAATTATTTTAATGATATAAATTTTAAATATAATGTCAAATATTTATAAATTACAATCATATTTTAATTCAATAAATATAATTGGACTATTTATCTCGTTAACCCTTCATTTAAGGGCTATTAACAATAGTTGTTCCCTAAACAATATGAGCAGTAACACTTGGTCTCTCAACTTTTAATGTCTGCATGTTACATCTTAAGGTTTTTTTTTTTTTTTTTTTGGATGCCCAAAGATAAAGTTGACGAAGAATTTCTATAATTTCATAAAGATAATCATGTTTTTATTGCGTTATAACTTAAAATTTTGAGAAATAGTTAAATTATTGATACTCACCATCAAAACCATTGAAAACTATATTATGCACTTATTACAACTATTTATGTACAATTTTTAGTTATTATACAATAAGGATGTGATTATTTGCGTTAAAAATTAAATAAAACCTCAATTTTTATGTAGGGGATTACAA
This sequence comes from Artocarpus hirsutus, assembly GCA_946598075.1. Classification (NCBI taxonomy): domain Eukaryota; kingdom Viridiplantae; phylum Streptophyta; class Magnoliopsida; order Rosales; family Moraceae; genus Artocarpus; species Artocarpus hirsutus. Next base: position 7,687 of record CAMOHE010025075.1, read on the forward strand.
CAGTAATATGTCAAAATTAAAAACTTAAAAACTAAATTCTTACAATGTTAATAATTGACAAACTAATAGCGCAGCAACCCTTCATTTTAACCCTTAAGATGTGGTTGACAGAGAAATTTTAGGAACTTGTCAGCCCAGTGCATTTGACTAACACCATCTCTGATGCAAATGTCAATTATATTACAATATTTTCCATTGAAAAGTGTGAAAATAACATTTTTGATATGCTAATTTATTTTGTGCTCTAATAAATATTGTTATTTTAAAATGTTATATTTACTTCTTTTTTATTTTGGAAATGGTAATTGCATTCTAAACTAAGAAGTTACAAACACAAAAATGCGAAAACCGAAACATATTGTAATGTCCGGAAATTAATTAAGTATAGTTAGAATGTAAAATGGTGGATTAGTGTGTCATAATGAATATTTTAAACTTAATTTGATCATTTCATTGAATTTCTAAATTTATGATATCTTTGGTTATTTTAATAATTTTTAATTACTCTTAATTATTTTTAATTTCTACTTTAAATACTGAAAAAATAATAATTTATCAAATGACCAACACGTCCTACTTTGAAAAACTACGTGCAAGACGTGGTATTGAAAACTGCTTTCTTTTTCTTTATAAAAACCTCACTCTCCCTCTCTCTCTTTCGCTCATTCTCATCACTCTCCCTCTCTCTCTTTCGCTCATTCTCATCACTCTCCCTCTCTCTTTCTCTCTTTCGGTTTCACACACTCTCTTTCATTTTCTCTCAAGGTTTTGAAACAAAAATCGATCCTAAGCTTCGGGTTAGTAGATTAGAAGCTCAGGAATCCGATTGGACGACCACAAACTCGATTTAAAGCTTTGATTCGAGGTTAGTTTTAAAATTTCTAAACTTTTTTAAATTTTTTAAATTTTCTTGTATTTTGAAATTTAAACTTTTCTAAACTTAGAAAACCTTCAATCTAGGGTAGATGAACTTAGAATAACTAGAATACAAAATTTGTTTGATCAAAAACGAATTTAAATCAAGATTTTTCATTTTTCTCCATTTTTTTTTCTATTTTTGAATTTTTTTAAAAATTTTGTTTAAAACTTGTTTTAAAGCATTCAAAAGTAATCTACTATTTTTTTTTTCTATCAATTATGATCATTACCCATGTTTGAGAGTTGAGAAAACAGGTTGGAATTGAATATTTGGGCTCGAGGAGGCCGAGACCCATACCTGAAAAATTCTAAAATTTTTCCAGATCGACAGGCCGAACTTCGTGTTCGATAGGTCGGATTCAAGTGTTCGGCAAGCCAGATTCATCTGATCGGTAGGCCGAACTTGGAAAAGTTCGACTGACTAGACTTGGTTTTCCAGCAGACCAAACTGTGTAGTTCAGCCGGCCGAACCAGGGAACCGGCAGGCCTACTGGGCATAGTAAAATTTTATGATTTTTCAACTTTTTTCACAGTTTTGAACTCCGATTGAAATCATGACTTTGTAAAATGATTTCATAAACCTAAATGACACACTAGGACACTATGAGATGATTTAAAGACATAGAATATCTCACGCTAGATACTAATAGACCTAGTTTTCATTTAAGGTTGTGCGTGGATCCACAGAACTAATGTATAGCAGACCAGGATTTCGGTGTGGGACACCAATACGAGTATCGAGGTAGGACTTCTACTCATTTTCTTTGGTAACCTGATTTTAAAATGATTTTGGCCTCAAAATAATTTTTATCAAAATGTTTTCTATGATTGATTATAAAAGATTTTCAATGAGAAATTTCATGAACAGTAGACTGAGGTGGTTTCATAATAAATCTCATAATGAATGTAAATGATTGTATTTGGTAAAAAGAGATTTTAATAATCATAGAAAGATATATATTATATATATATAATTATATTTAAGGGCATGATACCATATCAGAGATCGGGTCGTATAGAGTGCGACCTTGGAGGCAGGTTTTGAAACCCAACTGGGCCACTATGGTGGTGATTTACATGTGATTTGTCCAAGAAAAGAAAATGTTATTCTTTTTGGTCGACCTATAAAATTGTTTTGGTAAGATAAGTCTTTATTGGATTCTTATTTACGTATTTATTTATTTGTTTGTTTATTTATTTATTTATTTACTCATTCAAGATCATTTCTAAATATTTACTTGATTAATGAATTTCTTTTAAAATTAAATGTTTTAAATAAAAGGTCCTACTGCGCCTTTCGCTCATATTTTATTTGCTTTAAAACTTTTTCCCTAGGTGGATTTCAGCTTAGGTTTGAAGAGGAGACCACGAACAGAACTCACAAGCAGTAGAGAGACTAAGTAGGTTATTTGAATTATATAAATCAAGGCATGTAATTTTTTAACTCTTTCTTTTTATTTGGACTGTAGTTGTAATAATATATTGTTAGTACTGTGTGTGCACAAGACATGAGTCAGTGAGACCCATTCCCGTTCCTCCGTAATTTTTATAATCTTTTCCTTATTGTTTATTTTATTATTATTCTTATTTGTTTAAATATTATAACTACTTGCCTCTTAAATGGTTTTAAAATTATTACATTTTTTTAATTAATTCCCATTCTAAAATTCATATTTTAATTAAATTTCTGTTTAATTAACGCAATTAATCTGTCACGTCACCTCCCGTACCCCGGGACGTGATACGTATTTAGTGAGTCAACTCCCATAACAGATCAGAAGCACTAGCAAGTTTGATTTAAAAAGCTCAAGAGGTAAAAGCAAATCTATTTACTTTTTGCCATAATTATTAAGTCTTAAAATTTATAAAAGTAAATCTTTTTAATAATAGAATAATTAAAAAATAAGAATTTTATAATTATTAAAACAAAAAAAAGTCGATATATCAAGCAAGAAGAAGTAGATACCAAATTTGTCATATTTTATATTTGATGGTAAATTTATAGCATATATCAAATTTTATAATCGTATCAAAGAGTGTTTTTTACTTTTAGATGTCAAAATTTGATATTAACACATCAATACAATATTGCATTGGAAATGCTCCTATTAGCATTTTTGCAGTGTGGGAAGGAGAGGCAAGTAACGCTGGCAAAACTTGGCTGGCTAACTCTGCAATTTAACATAACCACTCTTAAATGGATATGCATTATATATATAGCTTTCCTGTCTCCACCACACATTATTTTACACGTAAAATGCCTTTTTTACATAAGCATTGAACTTTAGCATAAGAAATTAAAGTTCTAGTTATTTTGGAAATTATGTTTGATTTCCAAACATGAGTTCAAATAACTCCTAAAAAATTGCCCTTTCAAGTACCTTTTGTTATCTTCTTCCTTTGGCAACTTTGAGAAGACATTGCAGCTTCCATGCAGTTTCATGTAATGAAAAGTGTCAAGAATCACAAAATCCAAAAATAACGAATTTTCCATTTCTTTCTCATTTTCATTCTTTTGTTTTTTATTACTTTTTTTAGCAGTTATCCAAACCAAAATCCGACCTTTTTGCTAAAACAAGTAACATTCTCACTAAAAGTTGGCATACAGACTGTAACTCGTTGCTTCAAAAAGACTTCTTGCTACTTGCAAGCTAATTAGTGCCATATAATTAGGAGTTGAAAAATAGAGTTTTCTACGATAAGACGTGGAAAAAAATTACTATAAGTTAGTTCTGAATTGTTAAATTCTATATGAAGTTATGTTAAGTTATCACACTTTTTTTAATATGATGTGATTTTAATATGATTTTACAGTTCAAAAACTATATCTTATTAAGGGTAGCTGAGCCAAATTTTTGTCAAGTTAAAAAAATATTGAAAATATTTATCCAACGTAGACATGTGTATATTTTAAATTTTGATGCGATTTCAATCTTTCTTATAAAAAAGGACATAACTATATATTTTAATTATTGAATGAGGATATAGTTATAAGATTTCTTGTAAAATGGTATGATTACTAGAATTTTTGAGAAATTCTATTAACAAAATTCAAAATTTAAATGAGGGCATTCTCACTAATCACAATGTGACTCCGAAAATTCTTACGATGGAGAAAACAATTGTACTCTACTAGTGGAGCATAGGTATTTTAACCGTTGGATTAAATTTTTAACGGTCTAATATATGTCTGAAAGCGGTTCTATATCACATATTGTATATTTTTAACATGAATAGTAGTATATAAGATTGTTGAAATCCTAATCTAATGGCTAAAACATCATATGTCACAAGTAGAACAAAATTGTTTTATCCATCCTAAAAATTTATAGTTTTTTTTTTCAAATAGAAACTTCATTAATATAAAAATTTGTCGCGCATGATCACCCATTTAAGGAGAATTCGACTCCAACCATTGATTTGTAACGACGAATGAAGTACAATGACAAATTTCGAATGGCGAGACCCAAAAGGTAAAGACCGGCCTAGGACATAAAGTAGAGCTCAACCAAATTTGTTATAAAACACTATCACAATCGATTGATTAAACCACTTGATTGAAATTAGTTGTCAATGGCACACATGGCGCGACTTAGACTAAGGTCTAACGAGACATCTACTTACTTTCTGTTAATTGCAAGCAGGTGTGAAAAAATAATATTAAACTGTTGTAATAAGCCAAATTAAAAAGCACAGTAAAACCTTTTACCCAATTAGTAGCCCCTTAGGATTGAGGAGAAAAAGACGATTGCCCCTCTATATCGTCAGACCACAATAATGAGCCAAAGAAACAACACAATAATAGTTATTCTTAATTCAATTAATTATTGCCTCACGTACATTTCAGTTTCTCTTGTGTTGCTTCTCAGAAAGAGAGGCTTTTCTTCTCTCCAACTGTTTTGGTATCATAAGCGTGTGTTTCACAACAACAAAACCGCGTGGACAGCAACTTTAACAAAACTTTTTCCGCAACAAATACTCGTTTTCTCAGAGCAAAAAAGGGGAAAATAAAAATAAAAAAACAAATACTCGTTTTTTAGGCGCAGTTAAAGACAGGAAAACCCGCGGTGCACGTTTCTGATTTCAGATCAAAGACCACGTCCGAAACCCATGTGGCCACGTGCCTTGAATCTCAACAGTTTGTACACTTTGATTGGGACCCACATCTTTTTCTCCCATATATTGTGGTACCCAGACCCTTTTTTGTCCCCCTGTGTTGATCTCCGCGTTGGATCACGGAATGCCTTTAAGGATCAACCTTCTGATGCACAGTTTTCAGGCTTCTGTGGGGCATGCACTTTAGTCAAATACACGTAACTTCGTATGGAATAAAAGTAGGAGAATGGGCTCTACCTCCGTTCGGATAATCGATCCGAACCAAAAATAGGGTAAAAAACAAAAAATGATTATAAGGTAGAACATGAATATTTTATAGTTTTTAAATCAAAATTTTTAATTAAAATCTTTTTTGTAAACATTTTATAATTTTTTTTTAGATTTCTATGGTATAAATTAAAAACAACAAACTATTGTACGTATTTTAGCCGTCAGGTAATACCAAAACTATCTACTCTTTAAATATATATCTTTTTATTTATTTATTTTTATTTTGATATAATTTTGAACAATAAATGTACCGTATCAGTACAAGACCTTACCACAAATGGACCCTATGTTTTTTAACATAATTTATGAGACTTTTATACATTAAGAAACATTTGTATTGAAACATTGAGCTCGTACATAATGCACATGGAGCTGCTACCTGACGAAAAACTGGGACTCCATCTACTAAATCACTAAGAATGCTTGCACCATAAGCACAAGTGTATACTGAATCAAGATTTACTATCTCATTTTTATGTCTCTTTGACTGTCCTCTTAATTAAATTTTGATACATAAGTGAATAGTTTAGTTACTTTTAACATTTAGGTCCTATTTATGTGTTTAAATGGTTGAATTTAAATGATATGTTGAACAAATAATAGAGCGGACAATCAAAATGACAAAAAAATAAGACAGCAAATATGGACTCGGATATACTAAATTACTTGAGAGTAAATAGGCAACCATATTTGGAGTTTGTTCTAAAAATGACTTGAATTTAATAGAAAGCTTTATACATAAAATAGTTTTTTTTATAAATAATTTCACTTTATATGATAATCATTTTAGCCTATTTACCTCACTTTGTTATGGTAATTTAATAGAAAGCTTCTACTGATTAAATTGGAAAGAAAGACAGACCAAGTGAACAAAAGTAACAGCATTCACAAGCTAAATCCATAATGTAAGAACTTGAACATTGGTTTGTGTCCCTAGAGTCTAGACTTAACCCTACAATTTTGGCATTTAGTTTGGTTACATTTCTAATATACATATATGTATATATACACACATATATATATAATATTTGCCCATCTTTCATGCCCCTAAGCTGTATTTAATTTTGTAGAGATAGTCAAGGCAGCCTTTTTTTTTTTCATTTGAAATTACTCAAAAGTCACACGGACACTTTCTTACCTCATAAAGATACACTACTCATATAAGGCCATACTGTAAATGGATTCAACCCAAATATAAAAGGAAAATTTACAGTAAGGTTAAGATATAAGATGCATGATTTAAAATCCCTAGATATGGAAAAAAATTTTTTTTTTGTAGATTTGATAATTGAAAGACATATACCCATTTATAAATATCTTTCTTAGTTCCCACAAAAAAAAAAAAATGTCTTAATTTTAACGATATAATTAATGAGAATGTTTTTTTGAAACGGAATAAGTGAATGTATCTTTATAACATGTGATACACTATTTTTAAGATAAATGCTCATAAATACATTTGTTAAAATTTAAGCAAAAGGCTACCCTACATTATATCATAACAATCTAATTTATAAACGCTTGCATCAAAATTTACAATATACAACACAAAATTACCCCCCTTTATTTGTCAAGCATTTGAAAAATTAACCTAATAACTAATAGGTGTCCGAAATTGTAGTTTTAACTTTTTAATTACAATTATAAACAGTGTAAACTCTTAACAATTAAAATAAAAAGTAAAAAATTATTAAAGCGTAAAGCTCTTCTACCTTTAAAAAAAAAAAAAACTCTTATATGCTTAAAGTTCTTAAAATTAAAACGCGAAAATGACGTTTTAAACAGAAGCTAAAATTACAATATTCAGTGACAGTGAAGAATGACAACTAGCATGATAGAAATTTTGGATAAAGAAAAAGAAAGACATGAACCTGTTGGCAACTTGTTTTCTCACCACTGTCTGCTTTGGCTCTAATTATACAAAAAAGATCCCCCCCACTTCCTCCCTCTCTCTTCACCCCTCAAAAAAGGTTCAACAATCCCACTTAATTCAAGGGTTGACCAACCTCTTTTCCATTCTATTCTATCCTCTCTTTTCACTTCTCAGACTTTTCTATTATTCCCATGAACTCTGTCTCATTTTCCCTTCATTATTAACAACAAGAAACACTCTTTTCCCAAACCCAAAACCAAATTTTGCATCTTTCACGCTTTAGTCCGCATCTGGGTCTGTAATTCTGCATCAAATTCATATTCCTCAAAAGTAAAAAAAAAGCCATCCCATCCAAAGTTTTATTCACCTCTTTCCCCTATTTCTGATCCAAGGATCCTTACTTTTTATCCTCCATCATAGAAAGATTCAAGCTTTATTATTAGTCAACACCAAAGTTTCTTTTTTGATCCAATAAACTGGAATTACAATAAGTAAGAAAGATGGGTTGTTGTGCAAGCAAAAGCAGAGATTTAGGGGCAAATTACAATGGTGGAGGTCATTACCAGAAGACCCATGATCCAGTTATTCGCCAATCCAAAGCAGCCCCAGTTCAACAAACCCACCACCACCAGCACCAAGTGCCTGAAAAACGACCTGTCGTTTCCCACCAAGAACATCATCATCAGCAACAACAACAACAGCAACAGCAACAACCCCACAAGCCATACGTCCCAATCCGCAGCCCAAAACATGTCCAGAGAACAGACACAATCCTAGGGAAGCCATTTGAGGACATTAAGGATCACTACACCATAGGAAAAGAACTTGGCAGAGGCCAGTTTGGGGTGACTTATCTCTGCACTGAGAATTCAACTGGTCGCCAATACGCTTGCAAGTCAATAGCAAAGAGGAAGCTTGTGAGCAAAAACGACAAGGAGGACATGAAGAGGGAGATTCAGATTATGCAGCACTTGAGTGGTCAACCAAACATTGTGGAGTTCAAAGGTGCTTATGAGGACAAGCAATCTGTAAATCTTGTTATGGAGCTTTGTGCCGGTGGGGAGCTTTTTGATAGGATTATTGCAAAGGGTCAGTACAGTGAGAGGGCTGCTGCTTCTATATGCAGGGCAATTGTTAAGGTTGTTCATAACTGCCATTTCATGGGGGTTTTGCATAGGGACTTGAAGCCTGAGAATTTCTTGCTGTCTAGCAAGGAGGAAAATGCCCTTTTGAAGGCCACGGATTTCGGGTTGTCAGTGTTCATTGAAGATGGTATGTATAGCTTTGCTTATTTCATTATAATTTTTTTTTTTTTTTGTGAGTTAATTTGTGGGAATTATAGGCCTTTGCTTGAAGTTGATTGAAAAGTTTGAATATTTCTAAGCATAGAGAACATAGGGGTAGTAAGAAAGTTGGAGAGAGGGGTAACGATTCATAATTCAGATTGATATGTCATTGTTTGGCTTTGGTACTAGGCCTGCACAGTTTTGCTATTGGACTTTACCCCAAAAAAGGCCTTGTTCCAATAGATATAGTGTCCTTACTTACAAACTATTACTTGTAACCAATTCACCCTCTCTTTTTGGCTTTTGCCTTGAGAGGCTGTGAATTATGATTGTCATAAGAGGAGTAGGAAAAATTTTGGTGAAATGTTGACAATGGTTAATTAGTTCATGAACAAAAGACAGCAAGTTTAATTGGAAACAAGGGCTCTGCCTATGTTATCGTATGGTCTTGCCATGAAATGGAGTCATATTAGCAGCTGGAATGACATTATGGCTTTAGAACCTTAATTGAGTGAAATTAGACTTCCTTAACACTTGCTTGATTACTTTGTACTTTCGCCGGATGTCCTAGCTGCATAGATGGCACTGTGTGTTATTTTAACAGCGTGTAAGATTTGATTGAAGTATGTTGCTAGACTCTTAGGATCACTCAAATGGATAATCTTGTTTTGGTTCGATAATGAAATTGGTCTCAAGTTGTCATTCTAAGGTTCCAAATTTAACTTTCAAGTCTAGTGTCATTAAACTCTCAGGATCACTCAAATGGAGAATCTAGTTCTGGTTCTATTTTGAAATTGGACTCCAATTGTCATCGTGAGATGCCAAATTTCATTTTCAAATCTAGTGTTATTCACCTCTTCTCAAATGAAGAATCTTGTTTTGGTTCGACATTGAAATTGGACTTCAACTATCATCCTAAGATGCTAAAATTTCATCTTCTAAAATCTAGCAAGGACCATGTTTTGTGTAGTATATATTACTGCAAATAGTTATTTTTCAAACAATTGTGCCTTTTACTTCATGTTTATGATTCCGTTTATAAACAGCCGTTTATGTCTTCATTTCTGTGATAAACTCTTTCCAGGAAAGGTGTACCGTGATATTGTTGGGAGTGCTTACTACGTTGCTCCTGAAGTACTGAAGCGAAAATACGGGAGAGAGATAGACATTTGGAGTGCAGGAGTTATATTGTATATTTTACTCAGTGGTGTACCCCCATTTTGGGCTGGTAAAGACACTAGCATCTCTATTTTGTTTTGCTCAACTTAAGTTATTATTCTAGGTTTGGATAATGACTTTTGATATGTTATGACCTGCAGAAACTGAGAAGGGCATTTTTGATGCCATATTGGAAGGAGAAATTGACTTTGTTAGTGACCCCTGGCCAAGCATCTCAAGCAGTGCCAAGGACCTGATCCAGAAAATGTTGACGCAGGATCCTAAGAAGCGAATTACTCCGTCAGAGGTTCTAGGTAAATAGACCTTTGTCATTGCAGCTCAGTCTAGAAGACAATTCCTCTTGGTTTTCAATTTTTAAAACATTTTTTAACAATTTAATTAATATCCTTGCATGTTTCTTTCAATGGTTCATATTCATATGTAGTTTGTGTTGCTTTCAGTTGGTAAAACCGTGGCTTCTTATAGTCTAAAACATGTTTGAACAAAGCTAATGGTATAAAACGAATGCTATGTCATGTTTGATTGGATGACTTCTTTATGGCAAACAAAATTCTCTTTATGACTAAAAATATGAATTTGGATGATTTGTTTTAGAGCATCCATGGATAAAAGAAGGTGGCGCATCAGACAAACCAATTGATAGTGCAGTTCTTTCTAGGATGAAGCAATTCCGAGCAATGAACAAACTAAAGAAACTTGCTTTGAAGGTACGTCGTCTTAAAAAATACATTTATGATGTACCAATATATAGGCACATAAAACCACCAGTTTAGAGTTTCCATCTAATAAAAGTGAATTACTAATGCAATTACAGGTTATTGCGGAAAATCTTTCTGAAGAAGAGATCCAAGGGCTGAAGGCGATGTTCACCAATATAGACACTGACAACAGCGGCACCATCACCTATGACGAACTGAAGTCGGGATTGGCCCGACTTGGTTCTAAGCTGACTGAGGCCGAAGTCAAGCAACTCATGGAAGCTGTATGATCTTTTTTTAGATTCCGGCTATTCTATTTCCATGGTGTTTTCTTTTGCATTGTAAGCATTATACTGTTTTTCTTCTTTTGCAGGCTGATGTGGATGGGAATGGGACAATTGACTACATCGAGTTCATAACTGCTACAATGCATAGGCACAGGCTAGAGAGAGAGGAACATATTTTCAAAGCTTTTCAATTTTTTGACAAAGACAACAGTGGGTAAGTTTTTCCCTCTGGTCCCTCAAAGATCTTTCAATTTTTAGGCCTTTTCAATTCTTCAGGTTTCGAAAATAATAAAAACTCATGCTCTTTTACAATCCTAAAGCAGCTTCCGTAGGATCTACCGTATTTGTCCTCGACATACTGAAACCATTAACAGAAACTTATTTCAATCGTTGTTCGCTTCAAATCTTCAAAAAAAAGAATTGGGCGTTCATGATAATCTTGTTCACGGTGAATTTTGGAATTTATTGGTGGCTTCTTTGATGTTTGCTATTAGATGGACATGCACTGGCAATTAAGTTTAATGGATACAAAACGTTGAGATAAGAGTTTCCACTTTTCTAGATTTAACTTTCACCCCAAGATTTGGGATTGATAAATTAATATTATGGTACAAGTACCGTGCCATTAGCTGGGCCTCTTGAATCAAATGGCATTACAACATTTGTTATAGTTACCTATGGCAGAGCCGCTCATAGTTTAGTGGGAGCATGTGCTTCAACTCAACTTTTAAAATTTCAACTTTTTACTCTTAGACAAGTGTTTGGCAAAAATCAGTTGAAACTTATCAGTTTCAACTCAAACAGTATTAAGCTCTTACATGCTGTAGTGTAAAGCAAAAATATGATACGGAATAAAGCTCTCACATATTATAATACTTTCAGTTCAAACTCTCAATTTCAACTTATTTCCCAAACATCCTAAATTTTTTAAACAATCTTAATTGTGCTCCTATATGATGAGAAACTTGAGTCACTACCCATTGACAAGATGCATGTTACACAGGTTTATCACTAGGGATGAACTAGAAACAGCAATGAAAGATTATGGAATGGGTGATGAAGCTACAATCAGGGAAATAATTTCTGAAGTTGACACAGACAATGTAAGTCAAATTTCTCTCATTTCAAATGCAGTTCCATTTTCTAAAACTTTCATGCATTTTCACACTTTCTTTTTTGCTTAAACAGGATGGTAGGATCAACTATTCAGAATTCTGTACAATGATGAAAAGTGGGACCCAACAGCAGGGCAAGCTCTTTTAATACATAATTTGTAATTTTACCACTGCCATTACCAAAAGACAAACATTTGCATAAGTCTACAGAGGCTTTTGAGCTTTCTCAGTGACAATCTATAGTAGAGAGAGATGTATGCCATTGAATATGGGGGACTCTTTTCGGTTTGGATTTTGTTTTTAACTTCAACTTCCAACAGCCGCGCATAATAAGTTACGCATCTTTAATTTCTTGAAAAGAGAGAGAGAGAGAGTATCGTCCTTCAGCTAAAGCAGTGCAGAAATATCTGTGCTTGTGCTAAACTAAAAATCTTTTTTTTTTTTTTTAATAAGATTTGAGCTAGAAGTAGAGGCTCCTATGTTCTTGGGGATGTATAAGCTTGATACAGTTTTTAGTCATACATAACAATCTGAGTATTAAATGCTATTGCATTGCCTCTTTCGGTGATGTAATCTTAAAATTCCCATTCTTCCTAGGAAGTAAGACGATTCATAACTGAGCAGGCCAGAGGTGCAGCATTAATGGTATTTTTGGTAATGAAAACAAAGTTGCCATTCAAAACGGAAAAATATACCTGATGGGAAATTGTTTTAGGATAGGTCGTGAAACTAAAACATAACTTGCAAGGGGTTTAACAGGGGGAAAAAAAGAGGCTGGGATAAAACAGTTATTCAGTTTTATAGCTTCTTTTACTTTAATGTATAAAAAGCTAAAACAAAACAGTAGTTTCAGTTGTATAAATTCCATATAATATTGACATGTATGTATTCATAATATTCATAATCTAAGTACCTATGATGCACATCGTTGCTCAAACTATCAAGAACAGACAAACCAACCACTCCTTTTGCAGGGTAAACTTATACTTTAACCTTGAACCACATTAGGCTATAGAATCCTTGATACAGCAGAAAATCAGAGCTGCAAAGCTTATGAAAAGGGGCAAACAACATGAAATTTCTAGATTCTCGACTTTCAAGTACCGGGCACATGCTGCCGCCAAGAGCACACATGCCCATTGCATCAATAGCTCACTGCAAGGAAACCTCAAACTTTAGTCGCAACCCCAGCCCATTTGAGAACTTGGTTCGAACTAAAAGACAATTGATTTAAACCAATTCTACTACATTGTGCTTTAGGTTTAAAACTTTGGTACGAACTGACTTCTCAAAAGCTCTCGAAGTCTAGCATTTTCTCTCTTACGCACACAAGAACGTAACAATAAGCAAAACACAAAAGCTCAAGATGACAGAAAACTAATCCATGTTTTGAGACATGAAAGCCATCCATTTTTATTATAAAGCATATCCCATTACATTCGTTTGAAGTCGCCATAAATATCAAACCAACATAAAAGAAAAAGAAAAAGATGACTCCACTATAAAGATGAGAAGTCTCTATAAATCCCACACAAATAGATTACACAGACACTTCTCTTATGCAATAATTTGCTCAGCTCGCAAAACCACAACGGCAAAAGACCATAACAACATAACCAAAGTAGTGTTCTTGTTCTTTAAAAACCATGAATCTTGATACGGTCTTTCTTGAGCAGACCAGCCTGAACAAGGAACTGCGAGACCTTCTTGCGCTGATCGCCTTGGAGCTGAATTATCTTGCCCAACTCCTTGTCCTGGACCACATTGCCGTTGCAGCAGAACTCCTTCTTAAGATCCTTCAGGATCTTCTCGTAGCTGAACTCCTTCTTCAGCCCCTGCACCGTCGTCAGGCACTTCTTTCCGTTCCGTTGCTGAACACGGATATGAACATACTCCTTAGCTCCGGGGGCATCAGAGTCTTTGGCGTCCGCGAAAGGGTCGTAGGTAGTTGGGATCTGGACGTCTTGATCAACCATGTACTTTGCTTGGAAACGACGAAATGAATCGAACAAAAGCGCGTGAAAATGTTTTGCAAGCGCACAAGAACTGAAAGAAAATCAATACCACAAACATTAATAGCATAGTTTCACAGTGTACAATTGCAGGAGTTTGAAATCGAAATCGAGACCTCTGCTCATCATGTTAGTTAAGGTAGCAAAAAAAAAGTTTTGAATTTTGAAACCAAAAATATCCCACAATAACACCAATCAATAAAAACACGTCCTTAAAGCACATAAGATCTAAAATAGAGCTCCACAAAAAATCATAGACCCTTTTTGTCAACCACACATAAGCTTTGAATCCTAAGTTCGATATGAAATCTTGGTAAACTTCGAGACATGATTTTTTTTTAAGAGAAATCAAGACATGATTTTTAAGCTTTTTGTATTCAGAAGATGTTCAAAAAAAGATTAATAAAACACTACACATCCTTAAAAAGAACATAAGAGATCTAAAACAAAGCCCCCACAAGAAAATCATAGAATTTGACAACTACATGTAAGCTACAAAGTTCTATAAGAAATTTTCTTGGTAAACTTCAAGACATGATTTTTCTTTTTTGATGGAAATCAAGAAATGATTTTAATCTTTTCGTATGCCGAAAAGGTTCAAAAAGAGATTATTGAACACTAACAAGATGCAATAGAATCTCTACATAGAAGGACAAACCCAAAAACTAAAATTGGCTCAAAGAAAGCAAAATTAAGAAACACATCATAACCAAGCAAAAACACCAGGAATCGTCAACACCCTTTTGCCCAAAACTCAAATTCCCAATACCAAAAACGTCAGCAGATCAAAGAAATGATCAACTTACGCAAAAGAAACAGATCAAACACAAACCCATGATCACAAATCGATGAAATAACAAAACAAGAAAAGGATTTAGAGATTTGGAGAAAGAATTTACCTTGTAATTGAGCAAGGTGTTTAAAAATCCGATGAGGAAATGAAGGCGTTGGTGATGGGTTGTATTTATAGAGGGAAGAGAAGAACAAGAGGGCGGTTTTGAGTGGCGGCCACAAATTTTGCAAAACCATGGTTGAGTTGTGTTTGAGTCGGTTAATCACACGTGTAGGGTGGGAAATTGGATGAAGAATGGGAATGGACGGTTGAGATGGAGATGAAGTTAGCTTTATTACGTTATTTTTGTTATTAATTATTATTCTTCCTTAGCTGAAAGGGAAGGAAGAACCGCGTAAGTTCAACGCAACAAACCACCAACACAGGTCAGAGTGGCATCCGAAGAAAGAGAAAGGAGGGGAACGGAGGTGGGCCCACCGAGAAGGGAGGGAAGAACCCAGAAAGAGAAGAGAAACGTGTTGAGATGCTCCTCCAATGGGGTTCCTTAGTTGAGTATATCTGCTAATACTAGGCTAGTGACTTGCACTTTTTTGGTGGGCCCACTTTGACGGGAAGCGCCTTGGGATAAGTGCATACATGACCAAAACAAGTCAATCTGAGAAATACTGTTTCTGTGCCCTTGATTTCAAAACCAAGGAAAAAGTCTGAAACAAAGAACTTTATAATAATGAATAAATATAAAGATATTACTGGCCTTATTTATTTTTGTTTTAAAAATTTTTAAAAATATTTTTATATATTTTTTAAGATAAAAATTTTAAAATACTTTTAATAAAATTCTTAAAAAAAATTTATTTTTTAAAATAAAAACATTTTCACCTATTTTAAAAACAATATTAAATAAATTCATTGTTTCTAAATATTTTAGGTTAGAATTAAGAAAATATGTATTATCTAGGTTTTTTTTTCTTTTTTTACCGTGAAGAAATAGTATAGATCAAAATAAAAAGAAAAAATGGTAAAATACAATAGTGACAGTAAAAAGTGATATACCATCTAATTTACCTCATGACCAAGTGCTTAAAAGTACTTTTAGTGTGGATTGATATCAATAGGATTCTATTTTTTGGAATTCTCTACCATAAAGATTCATTTTTAATAAATATCCATGTTATTTGACAATGAGTAGTTTCAACTACTATCTTAGTTATAAGCAGTGTAAAGCTTTTAGATGCTATAGTAAAAAGACAAAAGTTATTACAGTGTAAAGCTTTCACATGCTACAATAAAAACAGTTCTAACCAATTGTTCCCACCACTATACCAAACGCCCTAATCGTTTTTTAAAACATACTTTTAGTAATCATCACACATATTTAAGCGTGAAACAACTTAAATAAGTGTTATAATTGATAGTATGATACAACTTTTTTAAGTGTGATAAATAAACATATTTTTGAAAAGTCAAGTGTAACATGAAATTTTTTCGTCTATTTTTGACTATTCAATTTGGCCAAAATTACTTTTTTTTTTTTACAATTAAAAGCATACCCTACCAGTTACTTTTTGGTACCTATTGTAGAAATCTTCTCAAGAATATGGTGTGTTGTATATTAAGGGATCTGGTTGTAATAAGTGTATGGCACTAACAATGATGAAAATATCGATATAGGTAAAAATAGTGACACTTTAATTTTACGAAAAGTTTATATGACATATATCTCTAATACTTTAAGATACAATAAGCATTAAAAAGAAACATAAATAAATATGATTTACATAATAAACTCTATACAAATTATATTTGTCAACACCAAAAGAAAGTTTTATGAGACTCAAATATGGTTGGGATTTTATCTTAATTCAATCAATCTTGGTACTATGATATGTTATTTGAGTAGTACTGAATATAGTTATAACTATGTCAAATGTAGATTGTTGACTTCTTCCCACTTTGTTTCTATGAATGGAAAGCTGAGAATTCTTCTAATGGTTTACCTAAGATAGATGTGGTATGCTTGGATGAGAATAATTAAAAATTCCATAACCATCGTAGTTTTCAAAGTCTTGATTTTATGGATAATAAGTATAAGAAGCCTCATTTGAGATAGGTGCTATAATTGGATCTTATAGGGTGTTTGGAAGGTGCTGGGAACCAGTGGTGAGAACCACTTTTATTGTAGCATATGAGAACTTTACACTGTAGCAATTTTTTTTTATTGTTACTGTAACATGTGAGAGCTTTTTACTGTTCATAACTGATTTTGTGGTGGGAACCGCAGTTCCCACCACTTTGCCAAACATCCCATTAAATTCATTGATTGTAAACTCATAGAATTATCATCTTCATCTAATGTTAATATTCTTAATATATATAAAACAAATATTCATTCGTTAAAAATATACATCATGCAAATGGTTATTTTATAGTATGGAAAAAATTCATATATTAAAAATTTTCAAGTTGGCCGAAAATATTTTAAAATAATTTTTTTTATACTTTTTTGAGACGAAATAACGTCGATATAGTGGTTCTTTTGAGGAATCAGCTTAATCTATTTAATCAAATTGTAATATAATTTGACATTTGGAGACACCGAATACCATTTATATTCTCGCTTAAAATTTTAGAAAAAAAGAAAAAGAAAAAGATTAGTGGACCAACCCTGATTCCATATAGTTAATTATTTTGGCATTTTTCATAAAGTAAGTATATATAAGCATCCTTATTTACCGTCACAACAATATGCCATTTTCTCAAGATGAACGACATGACGTTTAATGCAACAAGACACCAATTCCAAATCCTAGGCCACATGGGATAAGATGGAATAACAAGATGAAGGGTTTTTTAGTTATTGAAAAACCATTTTTTAAAATATAAACATTGCATCGGACCAGATAAGATTAGATGGAGTGCGGGTTTGGATTTGGGTTTGAATTTGGAAAAAAAGGAGGGAAAAAAAGGAGGGTCAATTTGATGAGCATTGTTTTTCAATCTTATCACTTCAATAAAAAAGTTTGAAATATACAGCTTTTAAAAAGTTTAAAGACGTAATTAATCACTAAGTTTTTTGGTTAGAGTTTAAATAAATAAGTATTATCTAAAGATATTAAAGAAGAAAAAATAAATAATAAAACGCAAAAGTAATAATAAAACAATAATTTATCACTTAACTTACTCAAAAGATGAGTGTGATCTTGCATCGTATAAAAAGAAAAAAAAATAACACGCTTCAAGCCAAACCGGATGAGACCAAAAGAATACTAAATCTTAAAACACAACTCAAACTTTGTGCACATTACACGTAAGAATTTATTGTATTTCTATAGCACAGAAAGGTTGTTTATAGTAATGAAAAAAATTGCACAAAAAGGAAAACACAACGGAGAGACAAAAGGAACCCATGTTCTGAAACTTGAAATTAAACTTAAGACATCATCCATTCTTATTTTTTTCAATGAAACCCCACTACATTCCTCATAAATCTCCATTAACCACAGGCCAAACAAACTTGACTTGGACACAATCTACTATGTAAAACTCTATTATATAAATCCCAAGACACTCCTAATACAAAATTTAGGCAATAGTAATAATAATAATATTATTATTGTTGTTGTTGTTGTCGTTGTTATTAACATTAAATTGCATATAGCAATAGATGATTAACCAAAAGTGTTGTTGTATCATGTGGTAAGTACTCAAAAACCATGCACCTTGATATGCTCTTTCTTGACAAGATTGGCCTTGACAAGGTACCGAGAGACCTTCTTGCGCTGATCACCTTGGAACTGAATTATCTTTCCCAACACCTTGTCCAGCACAGCATTGCCATTGCAACAAAACTTTTTCTTGAGATTCTTGAGGACCTTGTCGTATCCCGACTCCTCGCTCAGCCCCTGCACTATCGTCATGCACTTTTTGTAGTTCCTTTGCTGAATGTGGATGTGAACGTACTCCTTGCCTCTTCGGCGGCTGAAGGAGACGGTGTCGGATACGTCGGGGCCGACAAACGGTTCGAAAGAGGTTGGGACCTCGCAGTTTAGATCAACCATGTAAGTAACTCTATGTTTGATTGGATAAAGCTTGGGAGGAAAATTTTGCATTCGACTGTTAAAAGAAAAGAAATTGCAGCAAAAGGGTAGTAACTATAGCCTATAATATCTAGAATTTTGCAGTAGGTACGATTCTGAATTGTCAAATTTTTATTAAATTTCGTTGAATTGACTAAACCCCATATGATTGTGATACTACATGGCATTGAAAATTATGCTCTAAACCACAAAATTCTAATACATAAAATCCTCATGGATTGATTATTCAAACCAAAAAAAAAAAAAAAAAGGAACTCCATACGTTCTAAGATAAAGATCTACATATATAAAGAGTCACAGAGAACCGTGGTCTAAAAAAGATATTTTCTTGGAGAACAAATGGTATTTTGACTCTAAAAAATAATGATATCATAAAACTCTCACACAATGCTATTTTACTTCTCGTTCAGAGTGTCTAGCAATACAAGGATAACATTTCAGTCTTGCTACAGAAATCCTTATTCAAAAAACAAACCAGAGTGAATGAATCCGTAGGCCCAAAAAAAAAATTCAATGAATGGAAAAAGAAAATAATTTAATCATGCCAAGAGAGGTTTTTGAGCAATATTATCAAAACTCAATTCAATTACAAAACAAGCAAGTGGTTGCAGGCATGACCTTCCGATAAAACTACATCCAAATTTAAAGTAAATGGTCGTTTTTCAAATTTTTTTTTAATAATCCAAGTTTCATTAAGTTAGAAAATACCCGTTAATTTTTTTTAGTAAATAATCCAGGTTTTATTGAGTTAGAAAATGCCCGTTTTTACAAATGATTAATCAGTGAGAGATCAATTTGCGGCTTATTATTAATTAACTTGGTGGCCTTCTCTCTAATGATGGACTAATATTAGTGAATAATTAACCTGTATCAATCAATAACTTAACAAGTCCATCTGTGATAGACTGTTAGCAAATTGGTGATAGACTCGTCTACGAGTGTAATATTCAATTCGCGTTTTAATATCAATTTTATAATTTTGAGATGAGTGAAAAAAAAAAAAAAAAGCGAAGAAATTTGGTTTTCATTTCCTCAAATCAAAGAAACCAAGGTTTTTAATCCAAGCCTTAAATATTTTGTAAAAAAATGCAAAATTTGTTACATAAAATGCAAATTATCGAGAATATTTGTAATCTGTCCACAAATAGATTTAGAACCAAAGTGGCACAGATTAATCATGGTAATAACTTTTTTTTTTTCTTTTTTAAAACTCACCTTCGTTTCTATCAACGGCACGGTAAACGACATGCTTATCTATCACCATAAAACGACAGTAAAGCAAACACGCTAATGCACACATCATGCAAAAGACTTGTCGTTCAGGAAAATGACTGCCGGTTTGGTGTTGGACATAGACTGTGTAGCAAGTTAGCAACATAGTAAAACGACATGACGTTTCCCCACGTCGTTTTCAGATACGGAAAGCATAAATCGCCAGCACAACTGCTCAAAGATGACAAATGAGATATGCAATTCACTCTCTTGTAACAACAATCAAAATACAGGAGGGAATCTATCCTTGTCCATTCTGAGATACACAAACACGACAGCTGATAGAGTTTAGTGATGAAACAGTTAATCAATTCGCCCTCGGGCCTCGGGCCATCTCAAAACCAAACCGAACCTGCTAATCCTATGCGCTCGGGTGATCTGGTAAGCGCTTTAGATCCATTTCAACTTGGTGAATTGTCCATTGCATGGTTTCCAATTTCTGTAAAGGAAATTGCTATTAAAAAGTACTAAGGAATCAATTGAAGAACGATATTCTTTTGTGCTAACACATACCTTTACAATGTCGCGATACTGCTTTGCAATTGTGTCGAAGTGAGGATCGACGCCTTGGTACTCACGAAGACGTGTCACCTAGTGAAGCAAGTTGATCATGAATTAGAAAAGAAAGCCAGGAACAGGTGAGGCAACTAGCAAAACAAATACAAATTGATGATGATGTCTGTTATAGAAGAAGAGTTTGCTCGATATATCTCTTTGCGGCTGAAGCACCAACGATGATTCTTGTTTCTCAGCTTTTAGAAATATCAAATACTTGAGCATTTTGTCAATAAACTGATAACTTGATTTTATTTTCCCCTCCCGGGTAAATGATCACTTGATAACTTACAAGGTCAACAAAGTAATATAAGATTTTTTCTATGAAAAATGCTTTAGATGCTAATAGACGGCAAACAATTTAACCACTGAAAAAGTAATCCAACTCTTCAGCTTTAATGCCCTTCATCGCATAGCAGTTGGGTTGGGTTATTTTGTTCTAGATAAAAATGAAACAACTCGCAAACAAAAACAAAACTAGAAACCAACTGGCCTAGAGAAACAAATTGAGGCGCATACCGCTTTGTTATATGCAATAGAAGCTTCTTCAGTAGCCTCAACAAGATACTTCCTGGTAATCAGTAGAGACAATTAATGATATTAAACTCGAAGCAGAAAACAATGCATGTATTGAAAAAGGTGTTTCTGATAATTACCTTATTTTATGTAGAGCTGGTATCGATTCCTGAGTGTACGTTTCAAGAAGAAGAACATGCTCTAGAACCCTAAGATAAAGAGGGCAAGCACACGTATCATATATTAGAAAGTGACTACAGGCAGAATTAACTTTTAGCTAAGGGTTTAGAATGTTAAAGTTTCTATTTTAAACGTCTCTACTACAAAAACCATGTTATTCACAAATTAGGGGGTCAATAAGAAAAACACTCAAAACAGAAAAATGGGGTCACAAACCTCAATTTTGCACTCATTGTCTCACACCTTTTGCATAGCCATGTCTTTTGCAGATCATCCTAAATGTTATCAAGACATATCAAGTCCTCAGACCTCCATAAGGAGACAAATTCAAAATCATAAGAGAGGGCTCTCAAAGAAATTTAAGGAACACTATTTAATTTTAATGAACAAAATCACCTTCAATCACCAGATATCTCAGCGAAAGTAGAAGGCTTACATATTTATGTTGATGTTGCAACTTCAAATCTTTCACTAGTTTAATAAGTACTGCCAGTATCTGTTCCAAGACCTAATTGGCACAACATGGTTTAACAGACCATGGATTGTTAGAAACCAACATCAGACAGACAAAAACACTAGGGCAAGAAAAAGGACAAGAAGTGAATATGAATTGCTTATGGACATACATTATAATATTCAGCAAATTTTCTGTCTGCAGAGTACAGGTCCTCCCGTAAGGCGGCTTCCTCCCTTTCAATCTCTTCTATGATAAATTTTACCCTGATAAAATAAAAAAAATAAGCGCTATAAATTTCAGGGTACAGAGCGAGAATCAGAGAAGTACTTCAAATATTGCTTGTAACAGGATCTACCACAACCATTAATTTACAACTGAATTCATCACAATAAATCAGGGTAAATAATGAAAAACTCTAGGCCAAAACATATCGTGGTAGATGTATAATATACAACTAAACATATATTAGACAAAAGTATATAAATGGCATAAAAAGATCATCTTAAGCAGTTGGTCCTTAATATTTCAACAAAATTTTCTCCCTCGATACACTTCTATTTCCAACTACTGAACGGGGTTCTTCTTGTAATTCAAACATCCAGCTCTACAATCTGCTTTGAGTAGTTTACAGCATTTCTATCAGATAGATAGCTTTGAACTAGAAAAGATAGCTTGTAGGTAGGGGAGAGACAAAGATTAAGATTTTTTTAAAAAAAGAAGAAAATTTGTGCAACAGATATATTGTCTATAGATATTCCTATAGATCAGCAGATAGCATGTCTTAATTTTTTTCCACAAATAAGAGCATGTTATGAAAAAACTATATAGAGGGAGGAAATCAAACCTTTCTGGAATTCGAGTGCTTGAATTTTGATGTCCAGATGACGAGTCTGCAACAACAAAAGGGAAGGGGTAAGATGTATGCTTGTCAAAACATGTTTATCTACATGCAAAATAAACATTTAGCCATCCATTAATTCCAAGCCTATGTAAATCATAATTCAATGAAAGTAACCCAACACTTGATCAAGTCTTTACCCTGCCACACTCTCGTGACAACGTCCAATACTTGCATAATGGCAGTTAACACACTCCCTCCTGTCTAACGTAATGTAAGAGAAGCTGGGAATCCTAGAGCAATAGTTCAATGTCTTTCATTCCTGATATGCAGAAACACACACACACAACTAACATTCATAGAGAGAGAGAGAGCGAGAGAGAGATGAATACCTATGTCATCCATTATAAAAGCATCGGCCAACTTGTCACACTTATCTTTTAAACGAGCCTCAATCTCACGGGAAAGACACAACTGGTACTCTGTTATATCCTACAGTGACAAACATAGGTGTCTCTTATAGTTTAAATAATTGACCAAAGATCTTTAAACTAGAAGATTATCAAAGAGGCATAATAAGATGAAAATATATTTATCGTACCATTGGCAGGGGGTTCTGTTGGAGTTGAGTTTGCCATAAGTAAGCAGGTGTAATTCCAAGAAAGCGATTAGGAACACCACCAACTCCAGGTTCCATATCAGCACCGCCAGAAAGGTTATTATTTGCAGCACTGGTGGTGCTATTGGCTGTGTAATTTACTGAATTGGAGCTTGAGCTGATTGTAACACTGGTACCAGTACTATCAAGGGAACTTCGAGACATTATACTGCATTTCTCAATTTCATCCTCACAAACTTCGCCATCTTTGGATATAAGCGGAAGCCTCAACCTTTGAGCTGCTTCAGCGACAACCATACGATGCTCCAAAGTCGCATACACCTGTTCCATAGAGACTAAATTCTAAGTCGCATAACCAAATCTGATAACAGGGTAAACCCAACGACCAAAACCGTTATGCCATCAAATAAACCCAGTGTTTTCATGAGGATACTTCAAATAAATGTTCAGCATACAAGGAAAAAAGAATGAAAAAGAAAAGGAAAAATCTTCAACAGAATACAATTATTATGCAATAACTCCAATTTCCTTTATAACCCCTATAAATCGAGATAACGTGATTCTTAATGAAATAAAACTATAATCTACGTCAGTTACACATTCTACAATTAGAGGCAAAATTACACCAAATCCCCATACTTTCCACTACAAAAAAGATATTTGACACCAGAATCAACAAATTTATATCTGAATGTATGATAATTAGAAAATGCTAATGCATAACTCAAATGCATTTTTGGATTACGAAAAAAGAACTCAGTTTTTTTTTTTTTTCAATTAAACTAACTAATTGAAACCTGGGGAGAATTCTTCAATCCAAGTTGCGCATAGGAGCCCTGCAAGTCTCGAATACCTCCAAGATTAGCCACCGAAACCGCCTGCTGATACTCTTCAGTCATTGCAATGGCCTCGCTGTAAATCGCCTGCGAGAAAAACAACGAAATTGAAATTCGAAATCGAAACGCAATCAATCAGAAGAAGCAACAGAACGAAAAACTAGAGATCAAAATAGCATTTTCATCTTATCTCCACCAACCATGGCTTCCAGATACCGCAGTCTTTCCCTCGACATTTCCTCCCGCGCCTGCAAATGTAGAAAAAAACGACGCTAAGCCAAGTTTTTGATATTTTGATTCCCGCATTTTCTAGGTAACCAAACAAGCAGAGAAATGTGGAATTCTAGAGAGAGAAGAGAATAGAGAGTACGAGTTGGAGGTCGTAGTGAGCGGATTTGGAGACTAGAGAACCATCGGGAGCCAAGCAATGGCGTTCGAGCTGTTCGATAACCTGAGTCACGTCCGCTGGAAGGTTTTGCCCTTGTTGCAGGCCCTTCACCATCGATGACCAAAAACGACGTCGTTTTATGCTCTTCTTCTTCTTCACCTTTCGGTTTGTTCAGTGCCGCTGGGAGAATAGATCCAATTGCTCCTCTCAAGCGTTGCCGTACGTTTAAAGTATTACGAGCAGATTGTGCAGAAATCAAAAACAATTCGAAGTTGCTTTACCAAAATACCCTCCAATATTTTTGTTTGTTTTGTCAATGGTCCTGAGGTTCACCTCTTGTCGTATTTTAAGTTCTTGTTTTTGAAAAGTCTCCTTCCGATACCTAACTTATTATTTTGTTCTAATTTTGATCATTTTGTTAGTTGACCATTAAGTTTTGGATTAAAAAACTTTGTACCGTTTATGTGATAAGTAATTAAATTAATAAAATTTGAGGTAAATACCTTAGGGACTAAAACTGAAATGAATGTGAAGTTTAAGAATCAAATCTAAAAAATATCTAAAGCTTAGAGACCAAAGCTGAAAAATATATGAGGTTTAGGGATCATTTGTGGACATTATTATTTTTATTCTATTTTGTATTAATTCACTTATACCTCTCAAAATGACAAAAAAAGGTTAATGTTGAATAAATGACAATGAATTAACAATAAAAAATAACATATTAGCTTGTGTTTTATGTTCATGTTAGTTTATGTTTTTGGAACAGCCATGGCGAAATAAATGTTCAAATTGGATAAATTATTTGGTGATTATTCTCAATTTAAAAACAATTAAAGAGCAAACAATATCATTGAGACGGGATGTCAAGTTTTTGAAAAATGTTAAAATTTTAGTATTTTGATATTATTTTGGTGTTTTGTTGTTAATTTGCTGTCATTTATTTAACATCAACCTTTTTTTTCCATTTTGATAAGTTTAAGCTATTGAAACAATACAAAATACAATAAAGATAAAAATATCCACAAATGATCCCTAAACTTAAAATATTTTTCTGTTTTGGTCCCTCAACTTTAGATTTTTTCATATTTAGACCCTAAACTTTACACTCTTTTTTGTTTTAGTCCCAAGGGTATTTATCTCAAATTTTATTAATTTAACTGCCTATCACATAGACAGCATTTGGCTTTTTCATCAAAAACTTAACGATAAACAAATGAAAAGACCAAAATTAGGACAAAGTAATAGGTTAGAGACCATAATATGACTTTTAAAAATGAGGGACTAAAATGAGATAAGAGGTAGACCTTAAGAACTATTATTAAAATAAACCCTTTTTTTCCCCCTTTTTATCAGAGTACCTACTCTTAAAACAGAGAAGAATGTCATTTCAAAAAAAACCGAAAAAGGAAAAATTACTTGCTCAAATTTTTATTAACAATTGAAATAAAGTTAATTTGTGATCGTATTCATAATCAAAATATATATAATTATGTTCAACAAAAACCATTTCTATTTTTTTTATTGCGCCTCCGCACAAACAAAATTGTTACCCAGCCAATGCAACAAGGGAAGGGTGCTTTTCTAATATCAATACAACTTTTTCGACCTTGACACAAAAAAGAGTAAATTGTACATATAATGAATTATTTACTTTTTACACTATATATCTTAAATTTTTAATCTTCACGATACAATGCATAATAAATTATAAAGTTATTGACTATTGATATTTAATAACCTTTTTTACTTTTTTTAAGTATTTTTTTATACGTTGAGCTTTAATTTTTTCTTTTAAAATAACAAATTTTACTTTTAAAAAACTCAAGTGTAGATTTTATGATCTAAATTGTTAATATTTTTTTAAAATTATTAACTATTAAATCTCAATTTTCAACAATTTTAAAATATAAAATACATTTTGATAATATTAAAACTTCGAGTAAATAGTTGGAGGGCAACCATACATTTCATTCAGAAAAATAATTAAAAAACATTTTTTATTTTGGGAGATGAGCGGGCTATTATATAAGAAAAACATCTTTTACAAATCTTGGTCGACGGCTAGACTGCATCTCTCTCTCTGTCTCTCTCTATCTTCGCACTCTTGAAAAAATTTTCCTCCTTCCTCTTTAATATTGATGGAAAAAGAGAAAAACCTGTCATTCGTCACAAATTCTTTATGCAAACTCGATTTAAACACCGGATCCGATTTAAGCCCACCATCACGACGATTTTCCCATCTCAATTTTCCAGTACGCCTCTCTCTCTCTCTCTCTCTCTGTATATATATAAATGCATACGTATATATATGTGTGTGTATTTATAGGTATATATGTGTATTATGGAAATGAATTTTGGGTGATGAACAGGAAAAGCGCCGAAGAAGAAAAGGCCGGGGAGTTTAGTGAGCTTGTGCCTCGGACTTATCGGGAAGCATTTGGAAGATATAATCTCAGACTTGGCTGAGATCGCTGTCAATTTTCCTGCTGATATTAGGATAAAACTTGAATTTTCAGCTAAGTTTTCTGTTTAAATGATTTTTTTTTTTGTGGGAAAAATATTTAAGATAAGATTATCTAGCTAGAGATGAACATGTTTGCGTGGGGTGGTATTAGAGATTTTCATAGTTTAGCAGCAAAGGATATTGAAATTTGGTTGCTAATAATGATGGTAATTTGGGTATAAGAGAAATGGTACAATTTCATGAAACACAGCATTTGTCAAGCTAAAACATTCATTTTTGTTTTACAGAACTTATTGCACTTTTATGCGTTAAGTATTCACAATAAACCAACATTACCCGTCTGTGGTATTGTTGTTTGACATGTGTAATGTGGATCAAACGGTTGCAACGAATTGGGTAGTTAACGTATATAACCACTGATAGCTGCAAAAAATCATAACCATTGAAAACTTTGTTCATATGTGTGTGTGGGGTGGGGGTTTGATTAGCATTAATTTTTTGGTTATATAGCTGAGCTAATCAGTTTTTCATTTGAGGGTTCTGTGTTGCCCTATTGCGAAACAAGCTTGTGAGTATTTTTGAATGACAGATGGTGATGGCTGCAATTGCTAGAAGAAGAAAGTTACTAAACGATGATGTTATCGTCTCACTACCTGATAGTTCCTGGGAAATTCTTGACATCTCTGGTTCAGATGTTTCGGATATTGGCTTAGCAAAAGTGGCAGAAATCTACAAGTCTCTAAAAGCAGAGGCTGGGGTGCTCTCTCGTTGGATTGGCATTTTTTGGGGTCGCCACACAAGGACTTGGGTTTCTGATTTTCAGAAATCAACGTCGCCCCGAAGAGGCTACCACGCCTAACCATCACTGGTTGACACTGGACGGTGCATGGGTTTGGTTGGTTTCTACTGACGGGTTGATGTTGACAACACTGATAGTAAAGATGATGTCAAGGTGGCCCGAGAGATGAGGGTTCGTGGCATGGTGCAACAATGTTGTGCTTTTTTAAGAGGAGGACATGATCAGAATTGCAATGGTTTTGGTTTCTTAACAGGCAACCATTGATTAGGAAATGAAATTGAATTGCTAATCTTGGTGACGATGACGATTGATACAGGTTACTCGAAACAAAAAATTTGCATTCCATGTCTCTTCCTCCAACCAAAGGGGTTTGTCCTCTCCCTCCAACCAAATGGTCTATTAGTGCTACTCTTACCTTATATTTGATAAGGTACATAGAAAATAAGGAGGTAAGAAAGGCACGTATCCTAGGTGAGCAAAATAAAGAGGAATGAGAGGACCTTCCTCTAAATCATATGCTTGGTATGAATTCCCTTCTCCAATCTCTCTAAATCCATTACATACTCGTTTCTCTTCTACCAAACAAAAACAACCATAGGCCTCGACATCTGTCAAATAATCCCCTCACCCCTCTCTCTCCTCCCACTTTTCCCTCCTAACAAGCTCTCCTGTTTATTAAATAGAATTGAATTATATTGATTTAGATTATTTTGATTTGAGCTGTATGATTTGAATTACTATCCAAATTGACGCCTATATGTGCATTCAAAGTGTTAATCTAAATAACGAATAAAATTCGAATTTATGTTGGAATAGATAGTGATAAAAATGTTTGATTTATTAACAAATCTAACAAAATCTTAATGTTCATGATCCTATAAAATATACAATATAGATATTAATTTATTCATCTTTTCATTAAAAACGTAATGAAAAAAGAATCGTTTAGATATTAAATGAAAATATTATGATTTTTTTTCTCAAATATAGAAGAAGCAAACATATTAAGTCCAAAGAGTTCAGTAGGGGGATAAAATTTTAAAAACTTAGTTTCAAAGGATTCATTTGATTTGAATTTAGGGGAAACAAAAATGTATCCAATGGATTCTAAATGTTTGAAACCAAAGAGTTAGCCGAATATTTAAAACAAACGAACTTATCCCATGCTGTAAAACTTGCACCATTTCTAACTTTGGCCATCCCAATTATATGGAAGCGATCATTCCCCTCTCGATTGGAAAACCAGTAGCATAATTGCACCACCGAGAGGAGAAACACTTTACAGTAATCAGACATGTACTAAATTTAACTAGAATTCTAAAACTCATAAAATGGCACGAGAGAGAAAATTGACAAGGAATAAACAAATACAAATAATATGAGGCTGTTTTACATATATTTGACAGTCCAAGTTCAATCTCAAAATTTAGTCAACTTCAAAAATTGTAAAGGACTTTCAAGGACCTTTTGCTTTTCAGTTCAGAATTTCCAGACCAGTTCTTATATAGACAAACGCAGATCACCAATCAAATAATCTGTATTCCTCAACAGTCCAAAGTTCCTAATCGAACAAATACCTCTTCTATGTATAAGCTTCGCATGCAGGCTCTATTCTTTACATTAGGTGAAAAAGACCAACACAAAAAGGATAATGAACAGGACTACCAGGAATAGCAACATCATAATCTGGCCTTTTGCACCAGCCTTCTTCATGACCATAGCGACTTTTTTCTGCATTTAAAACCATTTCATCCGTTAATGGACCAATAATACATATGCATATCATGGAATTCGCCAGCTACATAATTTACAGATGAATTCACTCTTTCAGAGGCTGGAAAACAATGATCAGGCCAGAACTATAGCTATATGCAAAGACTCACCTGAACAAAGTCGAGACGGTTTGATGTGCTGTCCATTTCCATACCCAATTCGTCTATGATTTTCTCCTGAACAAAATATTAAATTTTGACGTCAAAAACTGCAATACATGTTCAACTTATGAAACAATCCCTATCATTTTTATGCCGCTTAATTATGGTAGAACCACAAAGAAAATGTGATCTATAACAAATCTTAACCTGTGCAAGGAGCTCTTCATGTATGGTAAGCCCAACACCTCCAATTCTCTGCACGCTTGCACTAAGTTCATCCAATTCCTCGTCTTGTTGCCTAGAAACAACAAGTTTGAGCAGTACAAGATCGAACAATATACATTAGTGTACGGACAGGATGACACTAAAAGGTTTCTTGTTTGCTTATAGTAAATAATTAAATATAATGCTGGGGCCAGGTTGTCGAAGGAAGAATAAAAAAAAGATTATTACTTTATAAGAAGCATCTGTCTATCTGATTCTGATGCTATGAAATCAGCGTTATCGTGGGCAGAGTACAGGTTAGATCTATCTGTCTCATGTGGATTTGGCAGCCTCATTAGTTCTCGACGCATTGCATTTGCAGAGGTAGTGCCAGTACCATTCGCCTCTTTTCCTCTTTTAACTGCCTTCTTTACTGTGCTCACCTGGCAGAATATTGAAGTTCTTTAGAAGATCTATAGACACTTTTGGAAAGGAAAAACTACAGCAAATAATAACATATGTAGAGACTACCCAAAAAAAAAAAACACCAAGACATCAGATAAAAAATGACGGGATCTATTGACTATTTTTTCAAGCATTCAATACCACTGAAAATACAGTTATATTAACATTACCTGAGTACGGGCATTGCTGGTCCAGCTCCTTCGCTTTTCGAGTTCTATCTCATCGATGCCATATAAAGCAGGATCCTTAGCTGCCACAGCAATTGTCTTGTCCAATTCATCCACCTTCCTATCAAAAAAGCAGGCTTTCAGCAGTTGCATAGAGCATTAAATGGTGAACAAATAGGTACAAGGGAAGGGAAAAGCAACAAAAATCCCTTTTCTCCTAACAATATTGCATGCGTAACAATTATCTTTGATTATTAATTTCAGACTTACAAACGAATGATCAACATTGCATCAATAAACACAAGAAATCGTCTCTTCGACTTGAAACAGTTATAAACGAATCGAATTCTCCAATATCAAAGTACAAAATTCAAATAAAAATGAGGTAAAGTTTTAGATAACGTCAAACATCGGATTTACCTGCCACTCAATGCTCTCACAACTAGCAAGTAACTCCTTTGCAAGGTGCATTTGCTCTCCAGTATCGGCATGAATTCGCTCCCATTGATGAAAGGAAGATTGTAACTTATCAACCTAACAACAAAACGAACCAACAAATAAATCCCACAGCAAGTACCTATATATATATATATATATTTGGTGGGGTGGTGTCTGGGAAACAATCCCGACTAAGGAAATATTTGTCTTCCGATTTTTGCTACACAATTCCATTCATGGTTATCCCATCAAAATGTTTTAATTAAAAAAATTACGGAAATTGAAACCGGATCCAACAAAAACCTCAAGTGAATTCACAATGAACAATAATACACGTCATGGAAAGTTTTATTACAAACATCATGAAGTTGAGTGCATTAATATTCTGGAAATTCTATAAAGTTAAAATTACTGTTTAGTCCCAGTTTTTTTACACATGATGATTGATTATTTAGTTTCATAATGTATCATAACTCTAATTCAATGATGTTCATCATTCTTCTTTCACAACATATAATTAAATTGAAACAAAACAATGCTAAAATTCTTAACTCTAACAGCTTCACTTAAAAAAAAAAAAAAAACTCTTTTTTCCCCTTAAAAATAAGAACTTACAGATTCTTGAATCTCCTCTTTCACAACGTAGAATGGGTCTTGAGCTAAAGGCATTCTTTGTATCAAATCGCATGAGAACATACAGACAAAGGGAAAAAAAAATTAATCAGCCAAAAGAACTGCATACAAAGTTAATTAATTCAAGGTTTTACCTATAAATGATTCAAAAAGAGATCTTAAAATTGCTTGATATAAATTCGGTTCTTAAAATTGGAAAAAAAAAAAAAAAAAAAGCTCTAGATAAGTAATCAAATTAATCAAATTTCAATTTGAAAAAGAAATCGTAACTTTCGTAAAAGCGTTAATAATTTAGATCACTGGAAACAGATCCAACTGGGAATTTCTAGTTACAGATCGTCACAAAAAAAAAAAAAAAAAAGACACACACACACACACACAAAAGATATGAATTTCGCCAAAGAATCGAACAAAACACACGAGAGAAAAATGAGAAATTGAGTGGAAAATCTGTACCTGAGAGAAACAAGGTTTTAGAGAGAGGAGAGAGAACGTGTGATTTGAGCAGCAAGGAGTAAACGGACAAAACCAGAGAACGGAATTGATCTGCCGAGCGTTGGGGAGAAGGGAGAAGACGACGAAGTCCCCAAGCAGAGCAAAGAGAGTGATTGGGCTTTGGAGTGGGTGGTGGTTGCCCATTAAAGGCCTTCCATGTAGTGGGTGAATTAGGCCTGGGCCCAATAACTTCAAATGTGATCAATTTGAGAAATAATACCTCAATGTTATTGTTTTCTATTTATACCACTTTTTATACCACTTTTATTAGAAAGTTAAAATATATTAATTTAAAAAATATAAAGACATAACTAATAGTAAGTATTTTAGGTTAGAGTCAGATAAACGTATGTTATCTAAGAGCATTTTAGTCTTTTTAGTTTGAAAAAATGGTGTAAATCAAATGAAAGAAAGAAAGGTAGAACACAATAGTAATAATGAAAAATGATGTACCACCTAATTTACTCTCAAATATGGGTATATTTTTTGGCCCAAAAGATGAGAAGTAAAAAGAGTTTCATATTACATGCAGTAAATACCATCTTTTTTATTCTCTAAATAGAATTTTTACTGCCATCTTTTTTATTCTTTAAATAGAATTTTTAAAAATATTTGAGGTAAATAACATATTTATTTACAAAAAATATTTATTTGCACTATTGTATTTAAGGTATGAATATGCTGTTTACTTCAAATACTTTAAAACATATCATATATAAAAAATATAAATATTTTTTAAGTAAGTATTTGCCTCTTTCTCACATTTTTTTATTACATAGTAATTACTAATAATATTTAAGTTTTATATTATAAAATTGGGTCATAGTTATTTTAATAATTTTTACTTTTATATTTTGTGAAGTATTTTATTTTTTTACTACGTTTGTAAAATATATATCTAATTTTCCTTTTTCATTTGGATCCACGTAATATTTGACACTAGTTTTGGAAATTAATAAATGATTTGGTGCAATTTTGAGTTTTAAAGTCAGGAAGAAACACGCCAAATGGCAAATGTGTATTAAAATATACTATAAATAAGGCAGTGAAATTGTTTTATATTCACTAAAATAAATAATATATAATAGGACTAAATTATTTTATAGCATGTTACTAATCTAGTTTTCAATTACGATTCCAGTTGAACATAATTCGTATTGTGATAGCAAAATATTCAAATACGGATAAGAGGAGTGAATTTTTGTATTATTTTACTAATATTGCAACTAACAAATAAATCAATAGTCTTGAACAAATATCATATTGTTGATACTGATAATCTGCAATTATTACTAGTTTGTTGTGAATTTTCAACATAGGGACCATTAGGGCATTAATTACTTTTCATATTTGAATCAATTCCAAGCCAGCTGGTACACCAAACCAAGTAGATAATCAATACAAAAGAAAAACCATGCTAGATCCACTTATTGCTATTGTTACAAACCAAAACCCCCAAAAAAATTATTAAAATAATTTGTAACTTTACAAGGTGTATATATATATATATATGTATGTATGTATGTATATGTATGTATGTATGACCAAGGAAAAGCATAAAAGCAACATGTTCGCATGTATTCTTGCGATGATTCTTTCACTACAATCCCCATCTGAAGAAACGCAAGTCCAGTTCATGCAAAGAAATATGGAGTCCAGAGAAAGTTACAGGGCTTTTTTTTTTTTTTTTTTTTTTCCTGTTTAAATAAAAATACTCTAATCCAAAAGATTGAAAACCTTGGTGCTTTATCAGTGTTCGAATGGTGTACGCATAATGCCACTATAGTCAAAATACGCCAATTCCACCTGCAAAAATAACTTTTGTCAAATCTCAAAACAATAATTTTGGAGATATACATTTTTAATCGTTGATGAAGTTGATCAGTAATCGGATGGTGATAACCATGTTAGTCGCAACTGTTTTTAGCAAAATCTAACAAAGTACCTCTGCGCCGAAGCGTAGAGTGCATGTAAAAGATTTCTCGTCGTCGGTTGTGACGGTAACGTCTTGACAAGGTCTCACTGATTTTGCTCGGAAGGTCGATTGTGTAGCGCTCACGACCCGTCAATTCTAGCGTCTGCGTCCTCATCAGGCTTTAAACTGAGTGAAATTATCTTCATTCTTACCATATTACTTCAATGAATTCTCTTGAAACTCTTGGTGATCACTGCTTTAACTCCTTAACATGGACAAAAGGTAACTTCTGTGAGGTACAATAATTGTATAGAATCTAATAATTTTCATAAATGTCATCTTTTACAGCTTATTTTTTATAAATATCATATATGTTTAAATGTGATACAACTTAAACAAGTACTAAGTTTAAACTTACCAATAGCATTGGAACTTTGGCAGCCCAATCTGAAGCACTGCCACTTCAGTGGTCTCCTCCGGCCCATAAGACGGTGTCCTGCCCAGAAGACTTGTGTCTCTGCAAATAGGATTTCACATCAATAAACATTGAGAAGATTGAAATCGAGTTCAACTCTGAGGAATTGTTTGGTCAAGGGAGCGATTTTGGGATTTAAGGTTGTTTGCAATGAAGGAGCCAAAAAACTTTTCAATGGGCCACTATGAAAATAGAATTTTTTTTATAATATAGGGACAATTATTATTTAAAATATAAATGGGGATGAAAATGTGATTTTTAGAAAATTTTAGGAAAAAATTTAAAAAAATTTTAAAACTTAAGTGCAGACATGTGCCCCCTCTCGCTATAGCGTGGCTCCACCACTTGGTTCTTTGATAAGAGAGATATGTAGAAGGTAAGGATTCGCTAAGGGATTCAAAATCATCTATAGGATCCCTCTCCATTTTTACAAATCAAAGGAGGTGATTTTTGTTCTCTTCTTCCTCTCCTACCAAACACCATGAAAAATGACCTCTTTCTCCCTCTTTCCTATAAATGATGGCCTAAAAAGTGGAGTTTAGCGTATGCACTTCTAATTGGAAGTTGAAAGTGACAAACCCAAATCTTCCAATATTAGAACGTTGTAGACTTGGTACAAAAACAAAAGCATAAGGTCTAGAACATTCCTAATAAACACAAACAAAAAATTGGGACAAGAGACTCACCATTGCAGCATCAAACACACACAACTTCTCCCCTGAGGGAATTGTGGATTGTCTTAGGTCCAACTTCTCCATCCAAGAGCTTGTTAACCAACCGGATATTAGCAAAAGTGCCCCTCGTCATCACTTCGTCGTTGCCCCGTCGGCTGCCATAGGAATTGAAGTCCTTCCTTTCCACTCCATGCTCAAGGAGGTACTTTGCAGCAGGCCTGTCCTTACGGATGCTTCCTGCAGGCATGATGTGATCCGTGGTTATGCTGTCGCTGAGGTGGAGCAAGCAGTAGGCATCCTTCACCCCGTGTGGGCCTGGCGGGTCCGTCGGCACGTCCTTGAAATATTTAGGCTCGGGAATATAGGTAGATGATGGATTTTTAGGGTAAAGAGTGGAATTTGGGACAGAGCTTGTTCCAAATGGTTATGGACTCGTAAACACTCTTGAACATGTCAGGCAATACAGTAGATTCAACAACCTATAGATAACATCACATTAAGCATCTTTTGAAGTTGTTACATCAGATAAATTTTCACTGTATGACACATATGTATTGTTATTATTATTTTTTCTTGAAATTTCTTCATTACTGGGCCAAATATCCTTGAAGTAAACATTTCCATCCTTTCCTTTTCCAATTGGTTCTTTATCAAAGTCAATATCAACCTGCAATTCTCAAAAAAAAAAAAAAAAAAAAAAATTTAAGTTGTTTTAGTGGCAATGAAAGTTTAAAGATGGTAGAAGATTTTGTTATGTACCGTGCCCTCGAGCCAATAAGCGACTACAAGCGGAGGAGAAGCTAGATAATTTGCTCTAGTTAGCGGGTGAATACGACCTTCGAAGTTTCGGTTCCCAGAAAGAACAGCTGCAGCAATGATGTCTGCAAGACAGTTTGCACATGAATTCAAAGATTAAAGAGAAAGCAAGGGTGAAAACTGTAAGTGAAATACATGAACTTGAAAGATCAAACCTATTACTTATATGAACTGTTGACTTTACCATTCTCTGAAATTGCAGAAGCAACTGATTCATCAAGTTCTCCCAAGTTTCCGCTGCATGTTGTGCAGCCGTATCCAACAGTGTGAAAGCCCAGCTGGTTCAAATATTCTCGCAAGCCAAAAAATGAAGTATGATAATTTCAATGCTTTTTTTTAAAAAAAGAGATTTAGAAAGGAAGCACAGATTTAAAGCTTACCTCTTAACTAGATACTTGGTAACCACTTCAGATCCTAGGCCAAGACTCGTTTTAATTCAAGGCTTAACCTCATTATTAACTGTTAGAGTATGGTAACCCGAATTCAGTTTGATCCGACTAAAAAAGCTCGCGGTGTAACAATTGTAACGAAAGAACAAATGTGAGATTTTTCATGAGATCTGTAGTGATAGCGGAAAGATAGACCCGATCTCGTAGCCCACCATTGATCTTACCGAGGGTGCGGAAGCTTCACCCCTCGTAGTACGAACTTTTGGGTTTTGAGCATTTTTTTAATATTTTGGGCCCATAGGGTTTTGTTTATGTCTATATATATGATGTATTGCATTAGGGTTTCGGCATTATTATTTTCGCCCTCTTAATCGCCTCCATCTTGCAATATTTTTCAAGTTTAGCGATTTTCTTCTCCTCTATTAGTGGTTTTTTCTTGTTTTGAGTTTCCACATAAATCTCTATGTGTTTTTGTTTTTTGTTTCTATCGCATTATTTTTGTGACATTAACAAGCATGTCTGATGCATGTTAATGAAATAATTAGTATACTTTTGAGAAGTCAAAACTAACCTTCAAACCCAATACCCAATTCACATGCTTTCTTAGCAACAAGTCCAGCGCCAACCATGACACTAGGGTTTGATGTGTTGGTACGACTTGTAATACTTGCATTGACAACATGTCCATGCTTAAGTTC
Source organism: Artocarpus hirsutus (assembly GCA_946598075.1). Lineage (NCBI taxonomy): Eukaryota > Viridiplantae > Streptophyta > Magnoliopsida > Rosales > Moraceae > Artocarpus > Artocarpus hirsutus. The sequence continues at coordinate 44,501 of CAMOHE010025075.1, forward strand.
ACCAAGTTGTTCATGAAAAGAAAATCTTGCCACTTTGCCTTGCTCTTCTTTGGGAACACCAAAATCCTATAAAATTTTTAAAAATCACAAGGAAATAGACAAGGAGAAAATCATTTAGAAAAGTACACACTTGAAACACTAGCTTCAACTTTAAATCTCCACTTTTTGGTGTGATATGCGCTAGCATTGAACAACGTAGTTTCAACTTGAAATCTCCACTTTTTGGAATAATATGCAAAAGAAAAATGCCTCGGGTAGTGGTGCCTAACACTATAATTAATAGAAATAGACCCCATCTGTGAGGCCCATACTGTGGGATCCACATTTTATTAGTATGTAGTGTCGGACACCGTGCCACCTAGCATTGGTCCATGCGATAACATTATTCATCACTTAAGGTAGGGTTACAGGTTATTTAACTATTGAAAAATTTAGGTCCCAATGCCAAAAAGCAAGCAACAAAATTCAGATTAATCAATAGAAAAGGTCATCTTGCAACTCACCTTGAATCCAATTTTGTTATCAAGACATGCATGCCAGTCCTCCTTCATGTCTTTCAAAGGAACTCGGTCATGAGGTCTATTAAAAAAGTCCAACTCGAAGGCAAGATTAATGAAAAGTCCAACTCGGCCTATTATTCTCAAATAGAGTGGAAGTCGAGGCGATCAATTTGCCTCACCACCCTAGGATGGGGTCGAGCTTAAACCAATTTTGTGTTCTTCGCCCATTATTGCATCCATCATTCCAAGAAGAACAGAAAAGAATGGGTAAGACCATCAGTCGAAATAGTGCATCTAAAATTAAGACCACTAGTACATGACTCGATACACTCTTCACGTGTGCAGGGGTGCCATGCCCAAAAGAAATGGGCCAGCACAAAACATGGAGATTTTCTACCCACAAACAATATTCTAATCACTATTTTAATGATAATGCAACACCATATAAAAAGGGAGATAGAAAAGAGAGAGGTTGGTTCCTCTCTCCCTTCGAGAAGAAAACACAATCTCTAGTTTTTCTTTTTTATCCTAGAAATCTGAGAATGTATTATACGCACTCTTGATAAGGAAAACACAATGAATATAGCCTATCAAAGAATGAACCACTATAAATTTGTGCGTCTACTTCTTACTTTTATCCTTTCTTTTTCATTTTTATTACATTTAATTTGCGAGAACCATGAGTGAACTTTAAGTATTATTGGATGATCATTTTCCACCATCAATTGGCACTAAAAGGAGGGCCTTCATCTTTTGGAGATGAACAACCACCATCGTCATGGAGACCTTTCGCACCAACTGTACGGGAGCCAATACATATAACTCTATCATGCAAGGAGGTTATAAATGAATTGGAGGTGGACTTGAGGATCAAAAAAGGTAGACAGCCTTCACCAATTACCTTGTTAGAAAAAAAAAGTAGGTAGAATGAGTTGATTGCTTGAAAAAATTTCGACAGCCCTGGATGGCATTCAAAATCAAAGCGGTAACCCTTTAGGTGATGACCCGGGAGACCAAGGGAAACAAGCTGGTGGCCAAAATGGCGGCCAACAAGGTAACCCTCAAGGAATTGGTGAGACTAAGGATGGTGAAAGTGAGTGAATTGTGAATATTATTGGTTGATCATTTTCCACCATCAACAATGTTGCCACAAAGTTTACCACCTGGGTCCCGCAATGCAGGGCTCGACTTCTGCTAGGTCCAAGTGAAGATAAGAGGTATAAACTCTGTCGTCACGAGGCTGAGAAATAAAAAACAAGAACTAAGATTGCAAGCGATTTCAAATAACTACAGAATAGTAAGATTCATGAATTAAAAACCGGAGAAATTCACCTCATTGTAGTCAACAAACATGTTTGTTTGCTTGCAGGTATGCTTCAATCATTGCTACCTACGTTTTCACAAGAATATTTACTAGTCTCAGTTAAATCCACAGTGGACTACTTTTCACACTAGATTAAAAGAAATGGAAGCAAAAGAGTGTTTTCAAAATGATTTATTAAAATGAAAATTAGAATTTTTCGAGAATGATATTCGCACTATTTTTAAGAGTGTGTTTGGAAAATAGAAAAGCAAAAACGACTTCGAGAATAATATTGGGACTGTTTTTAAAAATGTTTTTGGGAAACGGAAAAGCAAAAACAACTCTATAGCATATCCCTTTTTTTTCCTCAACAAAAAAATGATATGGGTATAAACCACATCAGCCATTTTAGAATACATATCAACCAAACACTATTTAGGAGCCATTTGGAGACCTGTTACCTTGAGAATTGTTAAAAAAAAAAAAAAAAAAAAAAAAGAATAGTATAAAAGATGAACCCGAGCGTGTTAGAAGTTACTCACTGTCTCATCACTTCTCCCGGTCAATTTGAGATACTCCAATGTGACATGATCTACAGGGAAGAACCCAATTGTTGGTCCATATTCAGGAGACATATTGGCAATAGTGGTCCTACCAGCCAATGATATTTCCTCCATACCTTCACCTATATGCACCAAAAAAAGGGGAAAAAAAGCGAACACAACATATGTAACTGATTTTTCTGGTTCCATATAAATTTCCTTACCATAAAACTCAACAAACTTGCCAACAACACCATGCTTTCTCAACATTTGTGTCACAGTTAACACCAAATCAGTAGCTGTAACTCCGTCTCGTAATTTCCCAGACGACTTGAATCCGTTAACCCCGGGAAGCACCACGGACATAGGCTGCTTAAGCATTGCAGCCTCCGCTTCGATTCCTCCAACTTCCCAACCGGCAATCCATCAATCATAGTTGTGTGGGAATCGGTACCAAGAAGACCATCAGGGTACTATTAAAAACCACTCTCCCAAGGTTATTCCAGATTAACCTACACATTTCATCACCAAGTAGTCATGCTTAATGTGATATATTTTTATAACAAAATGGCATTATGTCAACTTTTTTTGGTGCCATATTATGTACCTGATGGAGAATTCCAGAACCAGGAGGAACAGTAAGCATATTGTGGTAAGCACATGAACCCCATTTGAGGAAAACAAATCTTTCCTTGTTTCTCTCGAATTCGAATTCCATATTTTTCTGTACCGCGTCTTCGGTTCTTGCTACATCAACTTGGACTGAGTGATCAACTACAAGATCCATTGGAACCTAAAATCAAAATATTTCCTTTATCCACATAATCATTGGAAGGAATATTAAAAGGATTATCAGAGCAATCATTTTTAGCAAATACAAGAAATGGGGTACTAATGGTTCATTCATTAATAGCTATAAGTACCTTCACTTGGAAAATAATTAAAATGAAACACAACATCTTAAACATCATATAAATTAAATCTTACACGCCTACCAAAAAATCCCACATAGATTAATTATATATAGAATAATTAGTGGATTAAAAAACACTGGATTCCCTCCTCTGCAAGCCAGTTTTAAAAGGTGAATTCTACACAACGGATTTGTAAGTATTGATATTAGGGTGAGTCCACCAAGTTGAGGTTTCAAGTCACAGGGTTCAATTATAGGCTAGATTAAGGTACGTTCATGGTTGGGTCAGCGCGGATATTATCAGCTGCTCCTAGGCAGCAAGATGGGCCGTTGTTGGCATGGATTAATTACAAGATAGTTAGTGATTTGTCCCCAGTGGATTGATTTTGTTAGGATCATTTCCAAGATTCTTCATAACATCATACAAGCAAGGTCAACCACAGCTGGTGCCTAGTGAAGTCCTGGTCAACAAAATGAGTCCAGTAAATTTCTTTTTCTTTTTTTTTTGGTAACTAAAACTATTGATATAAAAACCACAAATTGAATCAAACCTGCAGAAGAACGCGGGCAGATTGGAGAGGGATTTCTACATGCTTAGGTGAAGTTTTTTTCCAATCAATGATCTTTTCAACATCACCCTTTTTAACTTTGAAATTGTCACATTTTCGTACTGCCGATTCCAAAAGTGTCATTATTGAGTATGGCAGTCTCTCCGCAGAACCAAAAGGCCTAAAATTCAAATTTACCAATATATATAACTATGGTGCAGATGCATAAATGGTACACTTTTGGTCACAAAACCTATTTCTTCAATCATTAAACTCGACAGAGAACCAAAAAACTTAACTTCACGAAGAATTGATAATAATCATGTATTATAGTTCAAGTTATTCAATTTGGAAAAAGGAGAAAACAACTCTATGTACGTACAGACCTTTTGAGGAGGGCTAAGAGCACTCTTTTTTACACTTTTTGAGCGACATGTGGAATCTATTATTCTATTTTCATTAAATAATAATTTTGTCACATTATGCATAAGATTTTGAATGTAGAGATTATAAAAGAGAATGAGATAGTGGTGTTAGCACTTTTCCACACGTTTTTATATGTGCGCAGAAAATTTGTGATGTGCTGGCATATAAGCTTCTCTTATAAGTTACAGATTTGTTTGTCGTTGCTCATGTTTTAGTGTCGTTGGTCTTTGATAATGTGGAAACGAAACTAGAATTTAAACATACGTAACCGACTAAACGACACTAAAACTTGAGAAACGACAACGTAAAGTCTAGAAAGGTAGAAATGTATAAAACATTACCAATTCTCCCATCACTAAGTGCAGTCAAAGGATAATATTTTCCAAACTCGCGCCCTCCAGGCTTGGGAAGGCTATCGAATATGTCCTTGAAAGGATGATCTGCATATATATGAAGAATTTAGTCTCAACAACACATCATTCAGTCATGTTTAAAAGAGAGGGGGGAAAATAGCAAGTACTAAATAATACAGAAGTTGATGTAACAATAATACATTCTCGCTATATTTAACAACAAAATTTTTAAATTGTAGTAACACTGGGTTTGAACCACTTTGTTTCAAAACATTGAGGAATATTAGAATTTATACTGTAGTTTATTTTTGTTTAAAATTATAACATACGAGAACTTTATACCGTAACGATTAAAACCATTGCTGAATACACTCCTAGTTATCACTACATGTTTTACTGGTTGGCTAGCAAATCAATGTCTTATAAGTTTAAAGGCGATCAGTTGCATTATTAAAAAAAAAAAAAAAAGACATACCAAGAGCAGCCATATTCTTTCTTTGAAAGCTCTCAAAAACTAAACTGAAACGTCGTTGAGTGAGGAAACTTGAGCGAAAGGAGGGTAGAGAAAAACGGCGACCTATTAACATTGTACCTAAGAATATAGCATGGAGGGTGGATATCAGCTAAGAAGAAGAGAGAGTCAAGAGTAAGACTACTGAACACGTGTCTGCTTTTGTACACGAGTCGAGTTTCTGAAGCTTCTGCTTTGTTTACGTGTCATGTTGTCAGTTTCACGTTCGGTTATGTGTAAGATTTCTATGTGGAATAATGGGATGAAAGACAATTTTTTTTGGAGAAAAATTTGGAGATGCATTTGTGGGAAGATTTTCTTTTCGGTTGATTTGGACGGTTATAATTATTTAAAAAAAAAAACAGCATGGTTATCATCCGAAATTTTAGGCAATGAAAAGGCAGAAACACGTCAAAAAGAGAGTAAGTAATCTTGTGCCATACAAAATATATACATGAATAGAGTTAGATTAGGTGTTTGAATGACTAGTTTAAACAATTTAGAGCAGTTTAAATTATTAATTTAAACTCTAAATAGCATAAACATTTTATATGTTACACTAAAATATTATTATGTACAACTTTACAGTCCTTAAATCTAAACTGATGGTTTAAATTACTCTCTCAAATATCAAAGAAATATAATACTTAAAGGGTATTTGGCCTCACAATAAATATTTGTAATACTATCTAAATTTAAAATTCTAGAATCTCAAAATTGATAAAATAATTATCAATCTAAATTTTTAAAAAATTTGATGGATTAATTAATAGGAAAGTAAAAGACATAACAACTCCCATGCCTGGCTTCTCCATGATGTATTGAGTTCTACTCCTTGTCCTCAATTTCAAAGACACGGACATATTTCAACTCGGGTTGAACAATGGCTTAGAATAGGTATGTTGAAGTAATATATTCAGACTTAATTTTGCGTGGGACCTATTACGCGTTAGTGATAGGTCGAGGCAAAATCTTGTTCTCTTTTAGATAAAATGGTATATTTATGTACTTCAAATGGCAAAGAGGTGAATGAAAAATTGACATTAAAGTGCATATATACACATGTAAAAGTTTAAAGAAGTAGAAAATTCTCTTATCCCACATCAAAAAGAGAACGAAGTCATAGCCTCCTCTGAATCTTATATAAAAGACCTCCATTATACTTCTTAAGCACCAAAAAACACAGTTTTTATTAACAAACACAGTTTGTTAATCTGCCATGTTTTCATATGTTCTTTGTCATCAATTTTTTAATCTCCCCTGTTTATTATGAATTTGAATTTGTTGATCTCCTCTGCTTATCATATAGAAATGATAAACACTAATGACAATGACATGAAAAAGAGGCAACGTCATCCAGATCACAACAACAGAAGGCAGAATAATAAAAGAGCGAAGAAAAAAACATAAATGCACATGATAATGCACTCTCGACTACCGAGTCAAGAAGTTCATTACAGAGAAGAAAACAAATAAATTAATTTTGTGATTACAAGTGAAGTTCCTCCCAAATCCCAATGTAGATTGATGTTCATGCTCATTTCATGCAACTCTCTATAAAGAGATTTACACAAAAAATTACTGCTTGATCAGGTTTTGAATAACATACTGGGGAATGCCACCATGGTCAAAATATGTCAATTCCACCTGCACATACAGAGTTTGTATTAAAGTCAGTTAAGAAAACAAAAGCAAACCATTAACTACCTCATGCACCAAATTACGAGCTAATACCTCTGTGTCGAAGCGAAGTACACAAGTGAAAGATTTCCCAGTGTTGGTTGTGACAATAACATCTTGGCCTGGCCTAACCTCGCTGATCTTTTTTGGAAGGTCTATCGTGTAGCGTTCATGGCCCGTCAACCCCAGTGTTTCAGCGTCCTCGCCAGGCTTGAAACAGAGTGGAACGATCCCCATTCCTACCAAATTGCTGCAATGAATTCTCTCGAAACTCTTGGCAATTACTGCTTCAACTCCCTGATAGAAAATTAAAACTTCTGTAAGGTATATAATGTAAAATACTAACAGACTTGGAAAGTGAACGCTGGAAAGAAATGAAATTTGAGAGTTACCACTTACCAACAGCTTTGGACACTTGGCAGCCCAGTCTCGAGAGCTCCCCCTTCAATACTCTGCTCCAGCCAAAACAATAGTGTCTTGCCCTGCAGCCTTGTATCTCTGCCAAGTGAATGACTCAATAAGTGGTTCAGAGGCAAATTAGCAGTTTATTCGAATTAAGTTCTAACTTGAGTTCAGGAGAGAATAAAAGAAAAAGGGAAAAAAAAACACCTTCAAGTTTACCAACTTCGTAAAAATTAATGGAGACTGAATAGATTTACTCAACTATAAGAACAGGTTAGTGGAAGTAAAACTGACTAAAAAGGATGTGAACAAGAGTGGAAAAGAAAAAGGTTTTGGAACTCACCATCGCCACATTGAACACAAACAGCTTCTCTCCTGTTGGAATGTGTATTGTTTTAGGACCCACTTCTCCGTTCAAGAGCTTGTTAAGCAACCGGATATTGGCAAAAATGCCTCTAGCCATCACCTCGTCATTGCCATGTCGGCTACGTAGGAATTGAAATCTTTCCTATTAACTCCACGCTCAAGGAGATATTTTGCAGCAGGGCTGTCCTTGTGGATACTTCCGGCTGGAGAAATATGATCAGTGGTTATACTGTCACCACAAACAAGCAACCAAAGGCATCATACACTCCATGTGGACCTGGTGGGTCCATGGTCATGTCCTTGAAGTATGGGGGCTCATGAATATAGGTAGAGTTAGGATCCTAAGAGTAAAGAGTGGACGCCGGTACAGAGAGCCGGTTCCACTAGGGGTTGGCCTTTGTTATAGCCTCATAAGTGCTCTTGAACATATTAGGAAGCACACTAGATTGAACAACCTACATGAATATAAAGTACATTGAAAATGCTTTGAGGTTAAAAAGCGATCAAATAATTTTGCGCCAGAGAGCAATATTAATCATACATGTATATCATAATTATTCACCTCTGAAATTTCTTCATTACTAGGCCAGATATCCTTGAAGTAAACATTTTTTCCATCCTTCCCTACTCCGATTGGATCTTTTTCAAAGCCAATGTCAACCTGAAATTTTCAAAACCATTAGATGATTATGATTGAATAAAGGCTACATGCAATGGCATGTCTAGGATGAGCAAATCTTCTCATCAAAGCGCCAAAGAATACAACAATATATTGAAACTAAATACTGAGTACACACTGTGCCAGCTAACGCATAGGCAACAACCAGAGGCGGAGAGGCTAGATAATTAGCTCTAGTTAAAGGATGAACACGACCTTCAAAGTTTCGATTCCCAGAAAGAACAGCCGCAGCAATAATGTCTGGATAAGATTCGACCATTTAAATAATTTAAAAGAAGAAAAAAGGCAAATAAATGAAGAGGAACACACAAATTCTGGAGTTGAGATTTGAATTTTTAAACAGTAAGCAGAA
>CAMOHE010025076.1:0-13365 GCA_946598075.1 Artocarpus hirsutus
CATGCCGAACTTAAAGTTTGGCCTGCCGATCAGGCAAGTTCGGCTTGCCTATGAAAAAGTTCGGCCTGCCTATGCGCAAATTAAAAATCACGCGTTTTCACGCGTTTTTACACGTATCTTATCCGATATAGACCCGAATTTGGTTCTGTTTTGAATTTTTGAGACCTTATCTGATAAGGAATGACCCTAGACCCAACCTCTATAAATAGGGAGTGAGTCTAATGAGTTATTTAGATAAATAGAGAGATTAAGAGTGATACTCTACTGGTGAGAATCTGAAACTCCCTGAGAGCTCTTGTTCACAAATCACGAACACTGGCTTTGGGTTCTCTCAATTGATTGGAAGGAGACTCACCTTGAGGAAGAGCTGTATGTGTGAGCCCACACTCACTCTGATCGTGGATAGAGAATAGCAAAGAAGACCAATTGGTTGAGGCTCTTCTGGAACGTTACTTCTCTACACATATTTTGGGAGCTTTTCGGCGAATACATGGTCAGTAAGATTAGGTTAATCTATGCATATAGCATGTCAAACTTGTGTTTTGGAAAATACTCTGATTTAAAATTTTTAAAATTTCGCTGCGTATTATTTTTCCAACAGTTACAACATAATCAAGAGAGAAATCCAAAGTTATTTTCTTAAATCTTCCAAAATCACAAAACAAAGATCAAGGATTTTTTTAAACAAAATCAGTAATTTTCTTCAAGCTTGATGTAAGTTTTGCTAAGCTAAAATTTTGATTTAAATTTGTGCTTTCCATGAAATTATAAGAATGTGTTTTTGATGTTTGTGGGTAATTAGACAATTGTTTTGAAGCTTGATTTATATAGATCTTTATTTAAAATAAGTTTTTGTGCTAGTTTTGGAAAGTTTTGACTTTTGGTTTAGATTTGTATGCTGAGCCTGAGAATTTTTAGAAAAATGTTCTGCATGTGTTTAAGTGTAATATTTCGTAGTTTTTATGCATTTTCTATGTCCTGGAAGTTGATGGTCGAATTGAATTGTAAAGTTTGAAACCTTCAAAAATGGAAAACTGGATTTGTAGAAATTCTTCTGTCGACAGGCTGGACTTGTCAATCGGTAGGTCAGACTCGTTAACATGTTTGGTAGGCCAAACTTTGTAGATCAGCACATCAAACACTACCAGGTTTTATAGGCTGAACCCTACAAATCGATAGGCCAAACACTGCCATGTTCGGTAGGCTGAACCCTATAGGCTAGTAGGCCAAACTCTGCCAAATTGGCAGGCCGAACCTTACAGAACTACAGCCAGTAGAGACTTCTAAAATGTATAGTTTGATTGGTAGGCCGGAAGTCACTAATTGCCAGGCCGATTGGGCAAACCAAACTCATTTATTTTTCATCGTTTTTGTAACAAAATGTTCCAAGGACTTCATATTGATGATTATGACACACTAATAAGAATAGATGGTAAATGAGTATGATTATAGATTAGTAAGTATGGTTATTTTATACGTTGTAGAATAAAAAAGTACTTGGAGCTTATGTGGTAAACTTGGCATTGTGAGTTGGAAGTTATCGGCATTGTATTTGCCAATAGGTAGGGATTCTATTACTCATTTTTTGTGAGGTTTTGTGGAATTAAAATTGGTTCTTTACATTGCAAGATATATATATATATGTATATGTTGAATTGTTATAATATGTGTATCACTTATCAGATAATAATATGAATTTGTCAAGTAATATACAGCGTGGAATAAATTGATTTAACATGTGTTGATATAAATTGAGAGGCATGGTTAGGAAATACACTCTATACATAACAAGAGTGGTTATAAAAGGAATGGTAAGATGTGAAAATGGCGATGATTACGTCCTTAGGTATGAATACCCTAAAAGGTAAATAGGGGGAGGTAACGTCACTCTCTTGGGTCGAAAGTCCTAGAACTTATTGTATAGAAATCGACTTGGTGAGGATTCGGAGCTTGATGTCCTCTTATCGGACACTCTTAGAATGATTGTAGAGTGGTCAAGTGCACCTATTTAGGTTTCGTTAAGTTGAGTGATATGATATTCTACTACACGGTGGATACAGATTAGTAGTATTAAATCCTAAAATAATATGTATATATATATGTATAGAACTTGGTAGGAATAATCATATGGTATCCACTGAAAATGAACATGATAATATTGACAAATAATGTTAGGAACTAACTAACCATGCAGGTATTAATGTGGCAATGATAAAAACCTAAAGGTGAGTAATGGTTTTTCCTACTGAGCATGTTGTCGCTCATTCCACTATATTTTCATCTTTTAAAGACTCACAAAGTGTGAGGTGGTGATGAGAAATATAGTTGAGGAAGCTATGTAATTATACTCAGTTAGAATCTCTTCGTTTATTAAGAATGTTATTGTTACTATTTGTGACTGTATTAAGATATATTGAGGGTTGTAATGATGTTGATGATAGTTTTATATTATTAATTTAAAGGTACTACATTAAACTGTGGTTTGTTGTTATTTATATTTTTGTCTTCATTTAAGAGTTTTCATTTGAGTCTCGAGTAAAATTTCGTTTGAAGTTTTATTTTAATTTTTTATCTTTATTTAATTCATTAAAAACAACTAACCCCTACTTAGAGGCATTACATTATCACTGTAAGTGGCAACGTGACTAACCTATTCATCATTCTGCTCTTCATTGTTAGAGGTTTCTATCATGTTTTGTCCTCGTAAAATGAATTGAGTTTGAGATGAACATTTTTCATGTTCTCAAGTGGCTGAAGTTTCTATTAATCACAAGATTTGACTTTTGAATTCCTTACTGTCTTCTGCCATTCATGTGAAAACAACTTCAAACTTTTCATTGGACTTTCTTTGGGCTTCAATGGATGCTTACAATGTTTCCTCAAGAGATTTACTTAATAAATGTGGATCATAAGAAGGAGCATATTCCTTTTTTATACATTGCTTGTTGGTTCTCACAATGATCTCCAAATGATTATACTTGATTTAAATTCCTCCTGTCAAAATTGGAGTTCTTTATTCCATCAGGATTGAGAATTACGGGATAAAGTGTATAAGGTTTATGATATGTCCTTAAGGTATTACATTGTTCCTCTCTCCTATCATTTCCTGATAAGCATAACAGTCATGTGGTTGTTCAACCCTTCTATTCATAAAATATTTCCTTCCAATTCAACTCCTATAACAGCCTAACTTTCTTTCTCATTCTTTGCTTTAAGGATTTATAACTCCCTTGTTAGATTTTAACTTGAACCCTAAGGTTGTAGTTATTCTTTTCCCTCAATTGATGAATTCCAGATGATAAGGACCTACTAGAACTATGAAAAGTATCCAATTTAGCCCACAAATGAACTTTCTAGCAAATTCATCAAGAGATTCCTTGGCCTCTTTAAGATCCTTGTGTAAGAACTTTCCATTGCACATCACTTCCAGATATTGATGATCATGACTTCCGAGTCCTTCATAGAAAAAGCTTACAAAATACTAATTCTCATAACCATGGTGAGGACATTAAGTCAACAAATCTTTGAACCTTTCCCAAGCTTCATAAAAATTTTCATGACTGTTATGGAAAAAAGACAAAATTTATTTCTTAAGATTGTTGGTCTTTTGGTGTGGGTAGTATTTATGGAAGAAAGTAGTTGTCATGTCATCCCATGATTCAATGGATCAAGGTCTTATCTTTATCTTTATCTTTTGGCGTCAACTTTCAAAGAAAAAGGAAAAAATTTCAATTTGATAGAATCAACAATGTCAGGATGGTTGTGGAAAATGGTGACTACTTCCCCAAATTCAAAAAAATGAACGTGAGGATTTTCACTTTCCAATCCGAAAAGGTTGAGAAAAGTTGAATCATATATGGCTTCAATTCCTATTGTGAAAGATTTAATTGAAACACAATACATGAAGGAATGACAATGCAAATCGAGTGCATGAAATCTTTCATTAACATCCTTTGAGGATTTTCATTGACTTGTGTGATCACAAATGGATTTGAGAGAAGAATCGTTGATGAAGATGAAGGATGTGGAGAAGAGTTAGACAATTGTTCACTAAGGTTTCCCAAGTCTGGTGCTTTAGCAAATCGACCTAGTTTGTCTATATGTTAAAACATTAACCCTAAGTTTTTCTTTTAATTTTAAAATTTTTAATTTTTGAATTTACAAGCAAAAGACGAGATGCTTAGCTTTCCTTTATTTGGGGTGAATAAAGTAGTGAGTAAAAAACATCCGCTTCATTTTTTTTTTTGTAGATTTTGGGAATTATATGCTTTAAGAAAGTTTCTAGGAAAGATTGGTGGGGCAAGGTCTCCTTAAAAACCAACCTTCTAGTCAAAACAATGATCCTAGAAAATTGGTGTTGGGAGAATCTCCAAAAGTAACTAGTTATTGTAGGAAAGGTTTTCGAACCAGTACCAGTCTCTAAATAGAATTTCCACAAATGTACATTTCACAAAATCACAAGTTTTTTTATCAAGAACCTAGATCTAAATTTTTATGAAAATTTTGTTCCTAAGTCAAAAACCTAAAACAAATCCTAAAACTAATAAACAAAAATATCATACCAACTATGATTAAGATTTTTACATTTTTATTTTTATGAATAGTGAACATTGTGTAAATAATGACCTAAGTAGTAACCTAACATGAATAGTAACTTATTTGACCAAATAATTACAAATTAAAATGACAATATTTACACTATTTACAAGATAAGGATAGAGAACTTACTTGGTTTCCTGCTTAATTCAGCAATCTAACAAAGTAACAGTAGCTCTTTGGCAATGGTGCCAAAATTTTGATGTATCGGCCAAAATGTCTTTAAAAGTAGTCAATTGCAATACAATAAGGGCGGTAGTATCCATAGGAAGGTGAAAATCTAGAAGATTGATAATTTAACTACTTAAAATGGCAAGGGTGATTTTAACAAGATTTTTAAGGAAACAAATATTTTTGAAAATTTTAAATAAGATTTTAAAACATAAAATTAAAACGATGAAGCTTCGAGAATCACTTATATATTTTGTAACTGGAATGAGAGGTATTTTATTTATTCTATCTTTTCTCCTTAATTGCAAGTACTTTCACTAATTTTTAAGTCAATCTAAAGCGACAATATAGCAAGCTATAATGTAGTAAAGGTTTTCTAATAAAAAGTACCTCCCACTAGTGATTATGTGCACTAATTATGATAATTGTAACAATTATCACTACAATTATAAATAACGTAATTTCAAGACAGTAAAAATAATAATAAACTAAAATTATTATATTTTAATGGAATAAATTTTTATGACAATTTCGGCAGAACCTTGTTTTATGAAATATCTAAAATTGACAATATAATAAGTCATACTGTAGTAAAAGATATTGCATAGAATGAAGCATTATTTTATTATTATTAATTTCAATCATGTAACACAATTAAATTGCATAGAGAAAACATAACCAAATTGATGTAAAAATGGGCGAAATAGCAACATCAACAATAATTTTAATAAACATGGAAAATAGAATTTATTCCATAAGAGCATAAACATTACATCATAGATATAGAGTTAAAAACTATACCAGATTATTATGCGTATAAGATCATCTCTTTACCTCACCAAACTTTCTACACTAATTTGGTCATTAATTTATTATTTTTATTGGGGTTGGAAGAGTGTTCTAGTAGCTTCTCCTCTAAAAAGGGGAGACTACTAAGCTACAAGCTCAATAAAAGGAAAAAAACTAAGAAAAGAAGATGGGGGTGCCGAATGAATGGGATGTACCCCCTTTTTGTTTCACTCTTCACATTATTTATTATTATTTTATTATTTTATTATATTATAGTATTTTTTTACAAGTTGAAATTCAAGTTGTAGATTACATGTAACTTCATCTTTTTTTTTTCTTTTTTTTTTGCTGACGTTGTGCTGATGTAGCGCTAATGTAAGCACTATTTGCATTTGTTGTCTGTTTCGTCTGTTTTTGCACCATTTTGCTCTATTATACTGAAAATACTACTTAAGGCATAAAAATAATTTTAGAAATTACTTAAAATATATTACAACATGCTTGTAAGCTCAATACATACTATAAAACTTACTCTAATTGCAAATAAAATTATAACTTGAAAATTAGCTATTTATACTAATTGGACATATAACAAATATTAACATATAGAAACGACTCTAAAAATTGCCAAAAATATACTTAACATAAAACACCCTAAAAACACCTATTTAAACATATTTTCAAACTAAGACACAAAAACTTGTTAAATACAAAACATACTATTAATTAAGGGATTTAATGGCAAATAATAATACAAAACAAATTATTTTAGCTTTAGAAAATGTGTATTTTTTACGCATTCATCACCATTACCTTCACCAAAAAAGAAGCAGACAAGCTTATTCAGCAACAAAAAGATGCCCTAGTCTACGAGCTCTAGATCGTGAGCATTATACTCTGGCATGTGTTGATTAACAATGGGAGCTGGATAGACATCTATTTCAAGTGGGCTTTCGACAAGCTGAGAATTTGCAATGTGGTGTTGGCCCCATTGCATACCCCTTCGTATAGCTTATTAGGTAAGTGCATTCGAGTACTTAGGAAGATCTACTTACTTGTTACCTTTGGGGAAAAAAGTGCTCGGACCATCCCCCTGGTTGAATTTTTTTTGGTGGATAGGCCATTGCAGCATAACCTCATCATTAGTAGACCCACCCTTAATGCCTTAAAGGTTGTAGTGTCTACATGTCATCTGGCCATGAAATTCACCATCGGGAATGGGGTGGAGATGGTAAGATCAAGACAAAAAGAATCGAGGGAATGTTATGCCAAAGTAATGAAGGATGCAACAACCAAACGAATGAACGTCTTGGTAATTTACATGGTGGACAAGATGGAATTCCCTGCCAAGGAATGAACAAAAATATTATCATACCAAGACCGATGGCTCTTAGAGAAGGAAGTTCAAGTATCACTAGTTGAAAACCTTGTCCCATTCAACTTGGACACTAAATATCCTAACCGAATAGTTATGATCGATTCTTAGATAACATGTGAGATCCGAGTAGACCTGGAGAAGTTCCTAACAGAGTATCGGAATGTATTCGCTTAGTCATATAAGGACATGCTTAAGATCAATCTGAACATCATCTGCCACCATTTGAATGTCAAGCCTAGACACACGCCTATAATATAGAAGAAAGAGCTTTTAACCTAGAAAGGTATATAGCTATAAACGATGAAGTTCAAAAGTTGCTTGAGGCTGGCTTTATCCATGAAACCACTTATCTCGAATGGCTGGAAAATGCAGTCCTAGTCAAAAATTTCATTGGGAAGTGGCAAGTATATAATGATTTTACGGACCTAAACAAAACCTACTTAAAGGATTGCTTTCCCCTAACACAGATAGACTAGCTATTTGACCCAACTACTAGTGATGAGTTATTGAGTTTTATGAATGCATATTTTGAACACAACTAGATCTAGATTGTTAAGGCAAACCAGATCAAGACTTCTTTTACTACCAACTAGGGGTTGTTTTGCTATGTTAACATGCCATTTTGACTAAAGAATGCTAGGGCTATGTATTAGTCTTACAAGAACAAAATGTTTACGGAGCAAATCGAAATGACCATGGAAGCTTATATAAATGACATGCTCATAAAGTTTGTTTAAGTAGTTGACAACAAAGATCCAAAAGTTGGTCTACTACACAACAAGGCATTCCAAGGAGCTGAGGAGAAGTTCCCCTTACCTTTGACCAGAATCTTCACTTGCACTTCCAAGGATGCATTATTTGTTAGACAAGTACGCGCTAAGGAGTGAAAATATAATATGTTCTTGGAGACATTTTTATCAATAAAGAGTTTATTTATTATTCATATACCAAAATTTTATCCTCTTTATGTTCATATTTGTTGAATGTATGATAAGCAAATAAAAGTCTAAGACTGTTAGTCTAAGCCTTTAGAATTAGGCATATGATGGACAGATTATTCAGAAGACATGATTCTAAAGGTGACAATCAAAATTATAAGACTTGCAATTGATGAAATAAAGTTGGGCACTTTATTCATGCAAAGATTGTTATATTGTCTATATCCCTAGCATGAGATGGTTTGTCGTAGCCATCGAAGGTGGACTCTATGAATAGAAATATTGGTGCATTGTCATAGATGACGATGTATTGGACCGGGATAGAAAGTGTAATTGATTCAGATTAATAATTC
Source organism: Artocarpus hirsutus (assembly GCA_946598075.1). Lineage (NCBI taxonomy): Eukaryota > Viridiplantae > Streptophyta > Magnoliopsida > Rosales > Moraceae > Artocarpus > Artocarpus hirsutus. Next base: position 8,226 of record CAMOHE010025076.1, read on the forward strand.
TATCTCAAAAAATCAATTCACTTTGGACAATTATAAGTGTTGTATCTTAATCTTGAGATGAATAGTGGGCCCGTTGTCTTGACTTATGTCTCTTGATGTACCAAAGGGTGACATCTATATTTTATGATGGTATGTATACCGATACGTTGGGGACATGACTCTTGACAGTGTAGACTTCTTATTCATAGACATGGAATCCATAGCTCCTTTTTTGGAGTCATTGATATTCTCTTATATGCTTTATCCTATAATTGAAAAACTGAAGCGCTCAACCATTTGGGTACATAGGTGTAACCAAATATTATACTGTCTTTGGATGGTAAATTTTTCAATGGTGAGATAATTGAATGTAAGAGAAAAATAATCAGGAAGGTAAGGCAGAATTTATCTTTAAGCCAATTATGGATAATCTTTGGGGATACAATACCTTATGATATGTCATGGAGACTTAGCTATTCAAGCTTTGTAATTCTATATAGTTCGAGAGCGTAGCTCTAAGCTTTTAGTGATGTAGCGTAAGAGTTGATAATTATGAAATGCATATCTAGGATATTGGGTTTCGTAATTGCTAAGTGCTTGAACTATATAGGTCCATCAGGTCCCCTTTGCTAGGTCATAATAAATCCTATAACTATACGACGTGTTTTTCCAAAAATTTGAGACTTATGTAAAATTATCAGATTAGTTGAAATTCGGTAGGATCAGATAATTCATGTTTGTTTAACAGTTGAATTAATTTTTGTGAAAAAGTAATTCAAGATAAACTTGTTGAATTATCAGGATCAGATAATTCATGTCTGTTTATTATTAAATTAACTTTGAGTAAATTAATTTAAGATAAACTTACTGAATTATCTGAAATATTTATTTTCCTAGAGATTATCTAGATATGACTGTTTTAATTAGATAACTTCTCTATTGGGTTATTTGAATTAAAACTAAGGCTCTGTCTTAAGAATCTTGGGTGGAAAATAAAAGATTCGTATGGATCATTTATCATAAGTTTGGCAGGCCGATCTTCAAGTTTAGCTTACCAATGGAGTAAGTTCGGTAGGCCAATAAGCCAATTCAGCCTACCAACCAAACGATTTATGATCATTCCCATTTAGATGCAATTTTTATCAGATATTGATCTTGATTAAAATTTTCAAGGCCTTATCTGATAAGGACTAATCCTTGGGCCCAACCTCTATAAATAAGGAGTAAGACTCATACGTTATTTAGATCAGTTGAGGAATTAAGAGTGAACACTCTATATTGTGAGTCTCTAAAACTCCCTGGGAGCTATTGTTCACAAATCACGAACCTTAGTTCTAGGTTTCCTCAATTTGTTGGAAGGAGAGTCACTGGGGAAAAGCTATATGATATGCGCCCACACATACTTTGATTGTGTATAGAGAATAGCAAAGAAGACTAGTTGGTTGAGGCTCTTTTAGAACTTTTTTCTTCACAGATTGTGGGAGTTTTTTAGCAAATGAGGTTCGTAAGATCTAGTTAATTTATTATATAGTGTGTCAAAATTGTGTTTTGAAAAATACACTGGTGTAAAATTTTAAAATTATGTTGCATACTACTTTTCCAACAATTGGTGTCAAAGCTAGTTTTTACATAAATTTACAAGTTTATGATCATGCTATATGTATAAGTTATGTGATCTTGATCTCTTCTATGCTTGAATTTTTTTTTTTAGAGAGTTGACACTCTAGGGCTTCTATATATTTATATGTTGTCATGGATAATATGGTGAATGCTTACTAATTAATTATGGTTCATTAAATAATTATTTAATTATTAATTAATTAATTAATTTGTGCCGGTTATGGTTTCTTAGAGGTTAGAATGTGTATCTAGGTTATGCATGTAATTAGATGGCAGACTATGATCTTTGTCTAGGAATTATTATTTAATTTTAAATTTGTAAGAATTTTATAATGAAATAATCATTCAAATGAGACGGATTTGCAAGACAGATCTAGAAGATGGATGATTGCATTCCACCGGTATTTCTTGAGTCTTTAATTTTATGTTTTTGAATTGTTGAAAATAAAATTGATAAATTACATTAAAAACAATAATTTTTGAAAAACGTGATTTATGCTCGGTCGACATGTCAAACCCTAATGTCTGAAAAGCTAATGGTTGTAGATTGATAGGCCAGACTTAAGGCTCGGTAGGCCGTCCCCAGGGTAGAAATTTGATGGCTCTAGTTGCAAGCTAAATTTTCTAGTTCGGCAGGCCAATTTGTCGTGACCGATAGGCCGACCTATAAAGTTTGGTAGGTCGGAGGATCATGATCGGTAGTTTGATCACACAGATCGGCATGCCAGCAGAGAGTTGTAAATTTTTTCATAAAAGGTGCCTTTTTGAATGTAGTTTTTATTTTATTTTTGGGACAATTTTGAGAAACATTAAATTGGATATGAATAGAAATATGGAATATTTGATTTATACAAAATTGAAGACTTGAAGATGGACATTATATGAAGTATACAATTTGAAGATTCTAGGATGAAGAATCGATAATATGTTTTGATTGATCTCTTGTAATCTTTTTTTTCTATTCTCTAGGGCAAAAGCATAATATTACGGTTATTTATTATTATTTTGCTTATAGCTTTGCATGATTGCTTTGCTTGTCTGCATTATAATATGATGTGCCATGATATTGGTAACATGTTATATAGAATAAGAAGTGTTGTTCATTAAAAATTGTTCATGCATGTTTTTTAAAATAAAACCTAGATTTCAAAAGATTGAGTGGGAGAAGGTTTTTGAAGAGAGGACGTATGGCCTCCATCGTTGGTCTATAGGTAACGCATAGTGGTTCCCTTAGGAAGGGACTTCATCATGTACTAGGTTGGATCTTTGAGAGGATAAGGTATTTTAGCATAATTTCTGGTTGGACACCCCTAGGTGGTGATTATAAATCATGGATAAAATATTGAAATGATGGTTACATACTCATGTTAATTTTATTATTAACCTCCCCTAGAAGCTTTGTTAATAGAATTGATGGCCAAAGAAACGATTATTAATATGTGTTGGATCATACAGGTCTTGAATTGCATATACTAATCAAGAAGGGATCCATGTTCTTAATTGAATTTTGCAAGTCAGCCTTAGGTGGCTTGTTGAATTTTGAGTTGGGAATTATCGTTGTAAGGTTGTGATATTGTCAATGTTTTGACACATAAACACATTTGTATGTTTTACATGATTGTGTTATCTTACTAAATTATTATTGTATGCTTGCTTATGTTTGGTATATGATTCTTTGTTGTAGATTAAAAATGTCTAAAAACTCTTTATCATCAATACTTGACAAAAACAAATTAACCGGTGAGAACTATAATTATTGGAAATAGAACCTAAATATCATCCTATCATTTGAGAAACTAAAGTTTATGCTAACAACACCATGTCGTCCTAACCCTACGGGAGATTCCACTAAAGAGCAAATCCAAGTGTATGATCTTCGGAAAGATGCTAACGATTAGGCCCGTTGTTATATTATGGCCAGCATGAATAACATGCTGTAGACTCAACATGAAGATTATGAGATTGATAGGTACACTACAACAAATTCGAGATTATACGACCTTTATTTAACAGCCGTTTTTCAAAAACCGTCATGATAAGGAAAAAAAACGCTACGAGTTACGCCCACAAAGACAAAAACAGTTGTGGTATTGGCGGGAGCTAGGTTTTTTAAAAAAACCGTCATGTAAGATTAAACCTTTCATGCTAGTTTTTATAAAAACCATCGTGGAAGGTATATTTTAATACCTCTATTTTACGATGGTTTTTACAAAAACCGTCGTGGAATGTATACATGTTTGAAATTTTTAAATTTAGCCTTTAAGTTCGGCATGAATAAAATTTTAATCTTTCACGACGGTTTTTATAAAAGCCTTCGTGGAACATTTGGATATTTAAAATTTTTAGTATTTCGACGAATTTAACCTTTCAGGATGGTTTTTATAAAAACTATCATAGAAGGTTTTGTATATTTGAAATTTTTAGTAGCCCGTCAAAATTTAATCTTTCACGAAGGTTAAATTTGGGCGGGAAACTAAAAATTTCAAACCTCAGGGCCTTCCACGACAGTTTTTACTAAAAAACGTTATGAATGGTGCAAGGCCTTCCACGACGGTTGCAAGGCCTTCCACGATGGTTTTTGTAAAAACCGTCGTGGAAGACCTTTCACGACGGTTTTTACTAAAAACTGTCGTGAAAGGTACCGAGGCTTCCACGACGGTTTTTAGTAAAAACCATCGTGAAATGTTCTACATGTTTGAAATTTTTAGTAGTCGTTAAAATTTAATCTTTCACAAAGGTTAAATTTAGGTGGGATACTAAAAATTTCAAACCTTGGGACCTTTCACGACGGTTTTTATAAAAACTGTCGTGGAAGGTCCGAGGTTTGAAATTTTTAGTATCCTGCCCAATTTAACCTTTCACGTTAGTTTTTATAAAAACTGTCGTGGAAGGTTTTGTATATTTGAAATTTTTAGTAGCCTGTCAAAAATTAATCTTTCACGAAGATTAAATTTGGGTGGGATACTAAAAATTTCAAACCTTGGGACCTTCCACGACAGTTTTTATAAAAACTGTCATGAAAAGTATTGAGGCTTCCACGACGGTTTTTAGTAAAAACCGTCGTGAAATGTGTCCTGCATGTTTGAAATTTTTAGTATCCCCCCAAAATTTAATCCCGCACCAATGACATGGCTTTCCCTATTTATTCAAAATTTCTCTAACTTAAACCCACTAACTCTCAAACCCCTTTCTCTCTCTAACTCCTCTCCCACGACCTAGCCACCGACGAACCCAACCCCCACAGCATTCCATTGACTTTGACATTCCTCTATCACTCTCTCCATGACCTACCTAACAAACCTGATGCCATTCGCCACCGTTCATCCTCATCCCTTGACATTCTACCGACTCCACCATCATTCGACTTGTCCTTTGTCATTCCACCAACTCCATCGCCTTTGGTAAATTTCAAACCATTACTTTTAGTTTTAGTATTATTGTTAGTTCTAAACTTAGCATTATTTGGTTATTTTAGTGTTATTTACCTTTAGTTTTAGTTTTAATATTAGTTATATTAATTTGTTTTTTGCCATTTAGTATG
>CAMOHE010025077.1:0-28457 GCA_946598075.1 Artocarpus hirsutus
TTTCCATCTCGAGTACCAACCTCCTCTAGTAGCTCAATTGGTACTCGAGATGGAAATAAGAACCTCTTAAGGGAGGTTTAAGGTTCGAACCCGAGGGACGCGAAAGAAATCCCTGAGGGGCCAGAGGGCCCCAGAGGGGACAGTACGGATGAGTGGGCGGCACGGGAACGGTTCACCAATAAGAGCCACAAGTCCGAGGGCCCTGCAAGGTGGATCTTATGGAGGCTTGAGGTGGGGCCCGCGCCAGACGCCACACTTGCTTGGTAAATGTTATTGTATGCGAATTCTACTAGATACAAGTGTCTCTTTCAATTTCTACCAAAGTCCAATATACAAACACACAACATATCTTTAAGAATCTGAATAACTCGCTCGAACTGCCCATCAGTTTGAGGATGAAAAGCAGTGCTAAAGTTCAAGTCCGTGCCTAAGGCTTCTTGGAAACTTTTCCAATATTTGGCATTAACCCGGGTATCGCTATCGGAAGTAATAGACAAGGGAACTCTATGCAGTCTGAAGATATTTTTAAGATATAATTCTCCAAGAACACTCCTCAAACACATCAATATAAAAGGTATGAACTATGTTTTTTCATCAATCTATCAACAACGACTTGAATTGCATTGTAATGTGCTCCCACTTCCACCCAGGATTCAGAAGCGGTTGTAGTTGTCTAGCAAGCTTCTGATGCTCAGCTTTCACTTAAAGACAAGTCACACATTTGGCGACGTATTTCAAAATATCCTTTCTTATACCTCTCCACCAATATTGTCTCTTCAGATCGTGATATATTTTAGTGCTTCCTAAATGAATAGCAAATCGAGACTTATGTGCTTTGTCCATTACAGCTTTTGTCACTTCTTCAATCGTAGGTGCCGCTTAACGTTTCCTAAAATACAATAACCCATCTTTACGTATTTTCTATTCTCAAATTGCTCTCCATTCTAAATCCACATCCATATCCCCTATAGATGTTGATCCCGCCATTGGTTTTGCTTTACCATTTGAATAAGTAGGTGGTAGATTCTATGTGGTATACAGAAGCTTGATTGTAATCTTTATAATACTGTAACCTATACTTACTTACCATAGCATCTCTTTTCCAATGCTCAAATGCCAAACAAACAAGAATTCTAGAAGATTTCCTACTGAGAGCATCTATAACCACATTGGCTTTTCCTGGATGATACAACAGCATGAAGTCATAGTCTTCCATAAATTCTATCCATCTTTGCTATCTCAAGTTTAAATCTTTCTAAGTGAACAAATACTTTAGGCTCTTGTGATCTAAAAAAATCTAGAATGTCGCTTCATATAAATAACACCTCAAAATCTTCGATGCATGGATTACTGTGGCCAGCTCTAAATCATGTATAGGGTAGTTTTTCTCATGAGATCTCAACTGTTGTGATCCATTTGCCATAACTCGTCTATGTTGCATCAATACACATCCAAATCCATGTCCTGACGCATCAGTGTAAACTTTGTAAAGCTTGTCACTACTCGGAATGATCAGCATTGGAGCGGTGATCAACTGGTTCTTTAACTCTTGAAAGGTTTACTCACATTTGGCGTCCCATTCAAACCAGGCATTTTCTTTGATCAATCATGTCAATGGAGCCACTATCTTTGAGAAGTCTTGCATAAACTTTCTGTAGTATCCGACGAGTCCTAAGAAGTTATGGATCTCGGTCACTTTCCTTGGTCGTTCCCATTACACGATTGCTTCTATCTTAGAAGGATCCACTAAAATACCCTGCTCAAAGATGACGTGTCCTAGAAACTCGACTTCGATCAAACAAAACTCACACTTCTCCTTTTTAGCATACAGTTGATGTTCCTGTAGAGTCTAAAATACAATCCTTAGGTGCTACTCATGCTCCTACCAAGTCTTGGAATATATTAGTATGTCATCGATAAACACAATCACAAACTGATCTAAATAAGGCTTGAAAATTCAATTCATTATATCCATGAAAGCTGTAGGGGTATTCGTCAGTCCAAAGGGCATCAACAGAAACTCGAAGTGTTCATACCGGGTCTTGAAGGCCATCTTTGGGATATCTTCTCCTTTGATTCTAAGCTGATAGTATCCTAAATGCAAATCTATCTTTGAGAAATATCAAGAACCTCTTAACTAATCAAATAGCTCATCAATTCTTGGCAATGGATACTTGTTATTTATTGTGACCCGATTCAGTTGCCGATAATCAATGTACAACCTGAGAGTACTATCATATTTATTGGCAAACAAAATTGACGCACCCCATGGTGACGTACTGTTCTCGATGTACCCTTTATCTACTAGTTCTTGAAGTTGCTTCATCATTTCCTTCATCTCTGTCAGTGCCATTTAGTATGGTGCTATGGAAATCAGAGAGGTCCTGAGGAGTAACTTGATACTAAACTCAACTCTCGGTGTTGTGGTAATCCAAGTAACTCGTTGGGGAAAACATCGTCAAACTCATCAACCACTAGCATCATTGTGTTCCTTCCTGCTACACTAGATTCTTCCTCTAAGTTCAAAAGGAGCGTGTAACAAGCCAAGTTTCTTCGTGCTCCAAAACATGTTTTCATGAATCGTTCACTCAGCATTCAATTATCACCACCTTGGTAGGTAATCGTTGTTCCTCTATCGGTCATTAAAGTCACTTTTTTAAGGTGACAGTCTATAATGACATTATATCTAGTCAACCAATCCGTTCCTAAGATTACATAATAGGTAGTTATGGGAATTACAATCAAATCACTTCTCAAAATCTCACCCCCCTAATCATTATTTTATAGGATTTACACATACTATTTACATACACTCACCCTAAGGGTGAGGTAATTATCAAGGGTTCATCAAATTCCTCTATTTCTAATCCCAAGGCATTTACAAATGAATTCAAAATGAGAGAATACGTGGCACCATTATAAAAAAAGATAGGAGCTAAAGACTGTGAAATAAGAATCATACCATCAACTACTGCATTACTAGTATAGGCGTCAGAACTTCTTGGGGTCATGGTATGGACTTGAGTTAGAGCTTTCCCTTTTCCTCTATTAGCATTGCTATGCCCAAGGTTTGTCAGCCAATACTACTATGGTGGTGGAGACCGCACATTAGCTAAACTGGGTGCTCCATACTATGGAACGTTCCTCTGGAAATTCAGCAGCTTATAACCTTGTGCTAGGTAGTGCATCTACAGAGGATTGAATTGGTGAAACTACGGTTTTGGGATTTGCTAAGGTTGAGCAAAAAACTAAGCTTGGGATTGACAGTTTGTCCCCTTTCCAGTCTGGGATCCTTGCTGGGAATTTGTTATCGGGGCAATTTCTCTTGATGTGTCTTGGTTGCTGGTAGTAGTGACAATAGAAGTTATAAAGATTGCTTCGTCTGCTTCCTGAAGAACTTCTACTCCCACTATTGGCATTGTTGGGCTAATTCTTCACTTGAGCTTGACGGTTATTATTGCCTCTCCTATCGTTCCTTTGGGGCCCGCTTGAAGTCCTTGCTCTATTCTCATAGTAAGTAACATTGTCGCTTTCCACTGACAAAGCTGATGATACCAACTCACCATAATTCTAGATTCGCAAGGTAATTAGTTGTCATCAGATGGATCCTTTAAGTCCTTCTTAAAACTTGATACACTTTTCTTGCTCAAAAGCCAAGGTGGATGGAGCGAATCTGGCCAATTTAGTGAACTTTGCTTCATATTCCTAGACTGTCATGTCGCCTTGTTCCAATCGGTAGAATTGAGTGATCTTTTGATCTTTATACCCTTCTGAAAGATAGCACTTGTAGAATAATTCTTTAAATCTATCCTAATCGATGTTTTCGTTATTTTCCATTCGTTTGGCCTGCTTCCACTAGGTGTTTACACTTCCTTCTAGTTTGTAAGCTGTAAACTCAACCCGATATTCTGCTGGTGTCCTAAGTGTATCCAGATACTTTAGCAATAAATCCCACTAATACTCAACTGCTTGTGGATCCTTTTTTTTTTTTTTCAAAAGTTAGGATAGCCACGTGTTAGAACTCCTTGAAATGCCTGCGTCGGTGACTCACTTCAGAATCCTCACACTATGCCCTTGCTGCCATCTACTAAAAAGCAGTAAACACAACCCCCATCATACCTTTGTCTTTCACATGATTTGTGTTAGTAGCAGCTGGACGACACCTAGGTGCTATTCTCTCAATTTTGAAAATAAATTGGACTATTAGTAGTTTTTTACTGTCGTACCTATGTGTGCATAATTCCTAAGGTTTAAAACCTAGGGCTCTGATACCAACTCTATCATGAACCCAAATTGGGTAGTGATGTGGTGGCTTAATTAAATTAATTAAGCTATCTTTAACTAAACTCACCAATTAATTTATTGAGTTATTTATAAAAATATGATAAATTTAAAACTTTTAGATAATTATCTCTAAGCTAAAGTAACTTAAAATATTAAAGTTAATAAGTATAAGTTAGGCCATATCAGACACCCATATTTGTACACACACACATAGTATCGACATAAATAAAATACAACCATAATCCAACCCAAAAGAAAATGATTAAATAATAGATGCATGAATCAATTAAGCAACTAACTTAATTGTAAAACTCCTATAGTTCACGTGTTCGATCCATAGGGTCTCAATCAGTACTATGTTGTGATCCACAGAGAGGGTGGGAATGGGGGATTTTAAAACAATAAAATTGTGAGCAGAAGGCGTAGTAGAACTTGAACTTTGAAAAGATTAACTTTAATATAAAAATCTTTCATCAGCACAAAGGTTATAAAACATAGTAAATTAGCTTCTTTAACCTCATGCTTATCGAATTAGGTCCAACATTTATCTAAAGCTACTTTTACCTTTTTAGCTTAAGCAAGGCCATTAAAATCACTACCGTGGTGGCCCAATTGGGTTTCAGAATCTGCCCCTAAGGTCGCGCTTTGCATAATCAGATCTTTGAATATGGCATGCCCTAACATATTATTCCAAATGATGTTTCTGACTCGTTTGGTACTATATCATTATTCAAGTCTCATATTATCAAGTGTCTTCATTTACATTCATTATTTCATTCATTATGATCATCCCTTTATTGAACAGCTATTGAAAATAACTGAATAAGTACATCTTAATCATTTCTTAAAAAAATATTTTTAGAAAAACACTTTGTGGCCAAAACTCTTTTAAAATCAACTCTAACATGGAAAGAGGGGTCTAGAGTCCTACCTCGTTACTCGGTATGATAGCACAAACATTATAGTCCTGGCCTGCTATACGTTAACTCATTAGAACTGCAAATAACTTTAGAAGTGAACTAGATTCATCAATATCTAGCATAGAGTATTCTACAATGCTATGTTATCTCATGGTGCCTTAGTGTGTGCCTTTAATGTTCAAGAAATCATGTCAAAAGTTCAAAATCTCTATTTATGTTTTAAACAGTTAAAACTAGTGGAAAACAACCATTTTTTATATAGCTCGATTGGCCTACTGACCTTCTAGGTTCGGCCTACCGAATTGCAAAGGTTTGACTTACCGACCATTTGAGTCCGGCCTGTCGAACTACTTGAATCTAGCTTGCCAAAGAAATGAGTTCGGCCTATCAAATTCTTGAATCTGGACTACCAAAGCTTAGGTTTGGCTTATTGATCTGTCAAAATCTAGAAAATTTAGATTTCGAGTGTCGGCCTTCCCGAGCTTTCTAAGTTCAACCATTTCCAACCTAAAAACACGTGCAGGAAACAACTCTAAACTATTTAAAGGCAAAATCCCTAAATTTAAACAAAATTTTACAATTTATCTTAAAAATTGAAAAAAAAAAGCAAAAACTTAGTTCAATTCGGTTTTAACTCGAACAAGCTTAGATTTGTGCTAGTTTCAAGTTCCACAACTTAGATTGAGCATTGTTTGAGCTCAAGGAAGCTCAGATTACAACATTTAAGGAAAAATTAAAAATTTTGAAACAAAACTTTGAAACTTTGAAAGAGAGAGAGAAAGAGAGCTAAACTCAAATAGACGTTTTTGTAGAATCCTTGGAGGCTTGAGCTTTCTTTCTTGGACCAAATCAGCGGAAATAAAGCTTGAAGAAGTGGGATTTTCTAAGAGAAAGAGAGAGGAGAGTGACAGGAAGGAGAGAAAGAAGAGAGAGTGGTGAGGGAGTGAGGTAAGAGTGAGGAATAAATAGGGGGAAAGCTTGGTGGTTTTCAAACTAGAAACCATGTCCAGCACATGGTTTATGGTTTTCAAAAGGGGATTCATTAGGAATTTTAGAAATTATTTCGTTCCAAAAAGGAAAATGAAATAAGTTAAATAGAAATCATTAAAAATTTATATCTAATCATACTTTATTAACTTTTGGACATTACATTCTCTCTCCTCTCATCTCTCTCTCCTTTCGTCTTCCATGCTCTCTCACAGAGACTTGTCCTTTGTCCATGGCGGAGCTTAACAACCAAGATTAGAGATTTTCACCAAAAAATCTTGCACATGAACATTGCCTGCATTGGAGCAGAGAAGATGATAGGGAGGATGAGATCCGTCGTCGTCACCCACTACCTGTCGCCTGTCGCCTATGCGTAAGAAGAAATGTTGAGGACGATATCCATTTGTCCTCATCATTGAGAGATGGGGTAAGAGAGTGAGAGGGGAGAGAGTGTGAGAGAGGGGGACATGTCTATAATTTTTAAATTTTATATGATTTTTAAGGGTTTCAAAATTGTTGTGATTTAAAAAACGAGTAAAATGAGCAAAAACAAATATAAATTTATATATATTTTAAAAATCTACTATTTACTAAATATTTAAAATAAAATTGATATTTAAAATAAAATTTGAGTGATACCTATCCTTCTCAACTCGATTTTAAGGTTGTATATTTCTGTACATTATCATATGTGACTGATATTTTGGATAAAGAACAAGCTTTTGTCAATTTTTGTTTTGTCTCCTTAATTTAATTCCAATTCATTCGAATGTTTAAAAAAGTCCAACCATATGAGTAAGCCACCATTAATGCAACACTATTTTCCCCTAATGAACTCTTATTATACCTCAAGTACTATTGTTTAAATTATTTGACCTCAAGATCTCGACTCGTACACTATTTTACGGGGACGCGTGAAATTTATAACAAGATTTCTTTTTGCTAATCAATAACGAGATTTTTTTGTTAATTTTGAAATTTCCCCGTGGAAAACGAGATACCAATATGTACTTCTTTTGAAAATATTTTGCCATATGGGAAACATGATCAAAAAAGAAAGGAAAACATATCTAGACAAGATCTTGGCTATTGCGGCTTATAGAAACAATAAACATATCTAGACAAGAAATTCACTATTGCAGCTTATAGAAAACTGATCTTTAGTGTCATTTGTTTATTTATTTAGGATGATTTTCATCTTCGTCCCTGACCCCCCAAACTTTTAAAATGCACCATTTTATTCCTTCAAACGTTATTCCATTAGCAAAAAATCTTATGTCATTTAACTTCTGTTAAATTTGACCAATTTTTATTGACTTGACTATAATATAAACAATTAAAAAGGGTAAATTAGTCATTTTAACACTGATTTGTTAGTATGTTAGCGAGAAAATAAATCACGTCAGAAACTATAACCTACAATTATACTCCTCGACACATCCATGTAGTCTGATTCTGATACACACATATATATATGTGTGTGTGTTTTGGAATACATATTAGTTATCTTTTTATATGGATAGAATATTTTTATTATTTAAATAGTTTTAAAAACAGAATAAATATATGTATTTGAGTTTTTTTATCACTCTCCCTCTCTTTTTTTATACGGATTCAAATTCAATTATAATCATTTTGATAAGTCAGTATACTATGATATGCTTGTAGCTAGGGCCTAATGCTTATATTTATATCATTTACCTCCCAAGATTTTTTTTGAATTGGATAATTAAAGTCAAAACTCATAACAAAAGAGTGCTTTTGGAGTGGGAATTGATTTGTAGAGGCAATGGCATTGATTTTTAATTTATTTTTTTAACTACTTTTAAATTAGATAGCAAAGTTAGCACAAGATGGTTAAGGGTTGCTTTTAGAAGTGTTTGAATAATTTATCAGAAATACTTCTTGTCAAATCCATAAAATATGGCTTCTAAAAAAAAAAAAAAAATCTAAAGTAGAGCTTGAAACTTGTACCAGAGTATTAATAATACATCATAAGGTTAAATATAATATTTTTGTAACTTTTAAAAAATTTGAAACTATTTTGACCTAAGTTCTTTTAAAATTATGATCCTAAGCACTTACTAAAAAAGCTTTAGCTATTGCTTCTTTTCTTCTACTGATTAAAAGCATAAGTAGAAGCTATACCAAATGGGTTGTAATCTAACGGAAGTTAGATAGAAGGAGGTTTTTTGTTAGAAGAAAGTTTAAGGGGATAAAATGGTATATTTTAAAATAACATAAATGATTTAGTTCGGAAGACAAAGATAAAAATTATCTATTTATTTTTGGTTTAAGACGGCAGAGGTCTCTACACTTTACATCTTGTCTTAAATTGGCTATCATTTAAATTAAAAGTATTCACCAAACTACTAAATTGATCAAACCAACAAAACAAATTTATCAAAATAATCTGTTTAAGTTAGTTCGAATTTTTAAGAGGGTTATTGACACTTTATCTCCTAAACAATAAATAACTTGACAAATTGCATTCTAAACTTTCAAATTCGTGATTCAAACCGATAGACTTGTTAAATCGCTGATATACGTGGGCCAAGTTGATAACATTGTTCAAATTGGTGAAAAAGAGAGGTTGATTTCCAAAATTAAATGTCCATGTAGTTTTTGAAAACATAAAAGGTTCATAAGGTACATTGCAACAAACCCGAGGAGTATATGGACATTTCGATCATCAATTTTAAGGACGTTATTAATTTGGCCCAAATTACACTGGTTTGACAGGTGTAAGAAGTTAACTGCGAAATTAAAGGTTTAGGGGAAATTTTCTAGAATATACAAAAAGTTTTGAGCAATAGTGCTGAAAATTTGTTTTAAGAAACCAATTGGTTTGATTTAGATTTTACTCCTAAAAACCAAACCAAACAAAACAAACTTCTATTTTATATATATTTTATGAATTTGCCAAAATATAATTAGGTAGTTTATTAAATGAATGCCTCACTATTTTAGGATGGCTTTGTTTGTAGGGTTTCATTCTTTAACCAGTTAACCCCACCCACTCACTCACGTGGACCTCCACGTTCTCTCCAATGCATTTGTCCATACCTTTCGACAGTAAATAATTTTTTTTTAACTTTTTTGGATACGTTACATTTTAGTAATTATGGATTAGATAATTAAATCTTGAGTCATAGACGCCAATTATTGAAACAATGAATGTTCAAAAATTATGGTTCAATTTTGGTTAGATAGGTCCCTAATACAAACTTTTCAATAAAGCCTTTAATTTTATTTTAAATACTCTAGTGAAGCTCAAAGCGTAACTCTATATGTTTCACATGCCCATTTTTTTGTCTTTGAATTTACGTGATAACTATTTATGGTTCGGAATTATGCACCGATTTTTTCGACCTTTGACCAGTGCATTTATGTAGAACAAATTCAAAACTTTAATATTTATGACATAAATCCGAAGGTGAATGTTTTGTTACATTCCTTAAATTTAATTCAGAGAAGAAGAGGCATGTGTTAGTCATCTGTCTGCTTGTCTTAAAGAATTTGTATGTTAATTAAACTAAAAGGGTGAATTGAAAAGAAAAATTACGAAATCTATTTGTTCCTAGTCGTTCTAGTCAGTTTGATTATGATGATTGAGGTGCAAGGGGACAAATATGTTAAGATTTATACCCGTGGGGTGGCTTCCCTTTAGGTTGTTTTTGTACGACATCCTCTATTCCTCTAATTTTGTTTTTTTTTTTTTTCGGTTTTTTGTTTTGTTTTGTTTTTTTGTTTTTTTATCAACAACAACCATAGTCACACTTTTTAAACTTAATGCCACATTTTCTAAAGTTAAAAGCCTTACAGGATGTTTGAAAGTGTAGTAACAACTAACAGTTAAAACCAATTTTAGTTAAAAATACTGTAGCATGTGAGAGCTTTACATTGTAACAACTTTTTGGTTTTTTTTTTATAACATGTGAGATCTTTTCACTGTTGGTTTGGTTGTAACCAAGAGCCAAACACCCTAGTAGTTAAACAATTTTACAATCTGAGGGCCAATTAAGTATAAGTTTTGCAACTTTAAGAGCCTCTATAGTAGTTTTAACTGGTATTATTTTCTGCTTGCAACAGTTGTTGGAAAACCTTTATCAGACATAAAGTCCTTTTAACTTATCGCATCTATGATTATGACCAAAATAGTTCACTTGTAGGAGAGATGGCCTTCATGAATGAGACTGAAGTTGACTAAATAATAATATTCCCTCTATCCTGGCGTGTTAGTCAAGTTTGAGACATAATTCTAATTTTTAATACGATCTCAATTTATCAACTTTTGACGAAAATGTCCAGATATTCAAATTAACTTTACAGAAAAAATTTCAACTCCTCCGAATTACAGAAAAAAAATCCAATAAAAGTAATTAGCACATCTCATTATCATCAAAAATTATAAATATGCAATAATACCACTTAACTATTTTCCTTTCTTGAAGTTTCCCAAAATTCCATTTCAACTCAAAAAGCTTTAAACTTGTCCCTTCCTGCAAATCAAATTAAATGATCTATTAATGTCACATTTTCACATTTTCCTCATAATGCAATTCATCTTCCTCACAAAGTTTTAATTAAGGCTTCAAAACTCGAATCATACAATATTATGAGCTAGAAAAGCACTGATCACACTTTTTAATTTGTAACTCTTGGTACATTCATGTGTTTCCAATTTTACCACGTATCATATAAGAAAAGTAGGAAAAAAGGGGAAAAAAAGTAAAGAAAGAACCAAAAAAAAAAAAAAAAAAACTTGAACCTCATGAATCAAAAAGAGGAAAGAAATACCAAAAAGGGCTTCAGATCAAGAACTAATCATTAATCTTCTGTCTAGCAATCTCATCACTTTTTCTTCTCCTTTTCCGAACCAAGAAGCTCCTCCAAAACCCTGTCATCCAAGTACTCAATCTCAAAAACCTGCCTCTCGTGGGCAGCCGCACCCGCTGGCCGCGAGGAACTAGACGAGTCTCCCCGCTCGAAACCCCTCGGCGAGGGGCCAGCAGAAGAAGCAGAACCCGAACTAGAAGCAGAAGTAGAAAATGATATGTGAGGAGGATAAGGAGGAGACCCCATGACCCTAGAATAGTACTCATTAGGGAAGTTGAGTATAGCAAGATGACCTCTAAAGTTAAAAGCAGCCCTATCATAGGCCCTAGCCGCTTCCTCGGCGGTGTCGAACGTGCCCAGCCATAGCCGTGCCCCTTGCCGCGAAGGATCTCTTATCTCCGCCGCGAACTTCCCCCATGGCCGCCTCCGAACGCCGCGATATCTCACGCTTCCCTCTTGACTATCCTTCTCTTGTTGGTCTTGGCGATGATCCCTTCTGTTAGGGTCTTCCATGTAAGTAGCTAGTACTAACGTAATCTTTTGATGGTTAATTTGTTTTTTTTTTTGTAATTTTTTTTGGGGGTCTCAAAGTTGGTGGGAGATGTGAAGTTTATTGGTTGTATGTTAATATATAGGTGTGTTTGGATTTGATTTTGGTCTACAGATAGAAATATGTACAGTGGAGAGAAGAACGTGGATTGACTAATGTCCCCATTGTTCTTTCTTGGAAGGTTCTTGATACATGAGAAGTGTAAAAATTCGATTCTTCGACTCCTTCTATGAGCAAAATATTATATTTATTTATTGGTTGGTTTGGAGAAGATTTTCATCTAATAGTTTGAATTATTTTTTATTCTAAATATTATAACTGTTGAAAGTTTTTATATTGTATGTATTAAAAGTTTTACACTATAAATGATTCGACCTCTCCAAAGATTGAAAAAAAAAAGCGTTGTAAATCTCCTTTTTGGCTGATAGGCATATTATTTTTTACACGTGGGTTTCAGATTCCTGCCCAGCTTAGCTTAGCTTCTATTTCTCTTTATGCGCATAATTAAGACTGGAATAATAGATTTTGTTGCCATCGTTGTAGCTTCTCTTTTTCACCGGTCAGTGAAACTGTGCTGAAATATTTGGATTCTGACTTTTTGTGATTTACCAGATTACAAATGGAATATTTTGGGGAGCAAGACTTGATACCCCATATCAAAGATAAGCCAAATTGGATCCAATGGAATATCGATTTACATGATAGATTACATGGAATAAGAATATTTTTACGAATTGTGTGATATCTTTGGGTTTGGGGTTAAAATAAAAACCACAAACTAAAAGCATGTATAGGAAAGAATGGGTCTACTGTCCTGTTGCTCTTCAGTATTTCAAACAGAAACGTTTGGCCTGTGGATAATTTGTCACCCTCTATTAATTAATTGGATAAGTTGGGAATTTCACATTTGTAAAAATCCGATGCCTTTTTTTTAATATATAAAATAGGAAGCGAAAGGAGTGAGTTCAGTTGCTCCTCCTCCATACTTTTTTTTTTCTCTGTGCCCATTATGTATACGGTCATGAGGCATTAGCGCTTTGCTCTCCTCTTATTTTTCATTAAACGGTTCAGATGGACTTCATTATTTTTTCCCAACCAAAAAGAAGAAAAGGTTCTATCATATCAAGATGTGATTTGTTTTCAGCCAACAACAAAATGGGGAATTTTAAAGCCCTATTTTGACTTTTTGGTCCTTTTATCTCTTTGAATCGCGGCTGGTTTTGCTTGTGTCATTCCAACGACCAACAGATTGCATCTTAGTATCCGCAATTTGGGTGCTGGTTTTGGGGGTTAATCAAAGAGGATTGAGAAAACATAAAGAATTTGAAGTGTGCATAGGTAATGAATTTTCTGTAGCCAGAGGTAACTCCTACACTATTTATAAATAGAGGTACCTAAGGTTCATACACAACATTTAACCCTTACATCTTTGTAAAGTTCTACTAATTCCCAACAAAACAAAAATTGTAACAAATGTCACTGTTTTAAAACTAATTGTAATAAATCGTAAGTTTTGAAAATATTTATAGTAAATGTTAAATTTATACTATAAATAATTCATTTATCATTTGTTTATAGTATGAATAATTTTTATTTACACAATAAATAAATTTATAGTGCAAATAATATATTTACCTTTTTATTTATAACATAAATATTTATTATTTATATAGTAAATAAGTTACTTACATTATTTTAATTTGACATTTACTATAAATATTTTCAAAACCTTATATTTATTTAATAAAGTTTCAAAAATCGAACATTTCTGTTGTTATCTTTTTTCAAAATGCACTAAATGTGATCCATATACTTCTGATATATATAATCAAAGAATTTGAAGATTGTGGCTTACCGATAGTGTTCTTGTCCTATCAAAAAATTCTACATATTATTAAAGAGTAACATAGAATAAAAGAATCAAAACCTCATACAACATTTTGAAAAACCAAAAATGGAGGCTTCCCTAAACCTTTTTTTTTTTGGGAACGAGCTGCCCTATTTCTAAACAAATTTCGTCCTAAAATCTTCCATTAACGTCATGCCTGCTTATATAAATTTTCAAATTTATGAGTAATTTATAGAATGGTAATTACGATTAAAGTCTTACATATTTACCGATATCCTCGTTTATACAGAAATATTTGTTTAAGGAAAAATCTTTATTTTAAAAATTTTCTTCAGACACTTCTCAACTTTTTCATTTACGTTCAGTACTACATACAAAGTAAACCAATTTCTTCCTCACAATTCCCTTTAGTCTTATACATCTACATTTGCATATGCGTAAACCCAAAAAAAAAAAAAAAAAATTTCTTCCTCACACATTACTACAACTGGATCTTCGTCGTAGAAAACTTTTACGACAGCTAAACAACCATTGTAAAAATCTTCGTCGTGGTAAAATCTTTAGTTTTCATGATGGTTTTTACCATCGGGGAGCACTCATGTAGGTGCCAGTTGGGTTCAGTTGGCCCCATTCTATCATAAGGGTTTTCTCAAAAAACCTTCATGTAATGTTATCATTACACGACGGTTTTTTTTAAACAATCGTAAAAAATTGGTTTCTTTGAACCTTATACGACGGTTTCTGTGAAAAACTGTTGTGTAAGGGTGTGTTTTTATGATAGTTTTTAATACAAACTTCGTGGAAAATTAGTTATGGGCAAAAAAATACTCTAAATTTTTTATTTCCTAAGGAATGGCTAATCTTGTGTTTTATCCATTACTACAAGCCCTTGATTGCAAAATAATATATATATATTGAAATATAAAGTCTTTACAAAATCATAGATTGAACTATTTTACATAATCATTTATTTACTCTAGCTATATGTGAGATACATACTTACAAATTATATCCACTCAAATCTAACCTCATTTATATCCTTATGTATATAAAATTTATTTTTTGATAGCCCTTATATACCATAATTAATTATGTGTACAAAGCCAATTGCATAAATTCTGGAGGAACTAAAAAGAAGTTAAATGAAGACAAGGACTTATTCGCAACAGGTGGATTCCCAGTCACTCGATGTTGTTCTACCTTAGGCTGTGACTCTCTTGCTTTGCTAGCACATTTCTTTTTTGGGCGTTTCTTTCCCTCAACATCTTGGGGCACGTAGCTAGAACTTAGAAGCTAATGATGGCTTCACCCACAGCCATTGCTTCAATTGTTGAAACAGTTAATTCAACTGTTCCAACTCTAGAACGTAATGATGTTAACGTGCACTTTTCGTCTCCTAAAGGTTGTTTACAGATTGTATTAGTTAGAAGACTTTCAATTTATGCCTTTTCAAGTGCAACAAGTGTACACCCACCATTAATTCTATTAGCAACAAAGAGTCTACATTCTTGATATTGTTTGGGCTCTTGACGATGAGGTGACAATGGTACTTCTGGAGCTTTTGGAGCTTCTACTTCGTTACTGGGATAGTTGTAACTAGCCTTGAAGCTGTTATATTATGAAATGGTCCGTTGAAGTATTGAGACTGCTTGACATGCTTAGATTGACCACAAACATGTTCTGAACGTTCTGGTTTCCCTAGTGTACTTGTTAGTATATTATCATTATTGACGAACTCGAAGGTCCTTAACTTTGTTGCTCTGTATACTCATCCTATAAAACAATAACAAATTAAGTTGTTCTTAATATGTTTCAAAAGTTATAAAATTACAAGAATTTGAGTTCAATAAACTTACAATCAAGTTTGCAATTTTTGTAAAATTTGGATTTTTAAATTGTCCATCAAGATCTTGACACAAGTTTACCCACAACTCCTCTCGTAATGGTAGTACACCTATCTTAGCTAACTGTATTTTACTATTTTAATAACATATTAATGATAAAATAATTGGCATATGTAATACGAGTAAGACAATAATATACCAATAATTGCTCAAGCACTTGATATCCCTCTCAGTCAACCATAGAACTATATTTATTTTTTGCATTTATTTTTCTTGCATTTGCCGATAGATGTTGGAATTTGGCAAAATGCCGATACTTAACAAATGCTTCTCAATCGTCATTGGTTATAGGATGCTGCTTAAATACATTGTCATTGTCATTCGGAACGAAAAGGTTAGGCTTTATAAAAGTGACGTAGAGGTTAGATCTAAACCCTTTTGCTAGTTCAGCACAAATCGTCATAGCTTTTTTCCTACACCACTCCTTAACTATGAAACCTTCGTAAATCTCTCTCTAGATAACATATCTTACTTTGTCTAAATCTTTAGTTCTCTACTCTTTAATCCATAGTGGAACGTGCTCTCAACAAAAAACTCTAATCTAACTACTTAATTCAATTTTGGCTGTGTCTTTCGGTTGGCCTTTTGTATCAAATGTCACTTCTATTCTTAATCCTCTTATCTTCATCCGATGAACTTTTTTCATTAAAGTAGCTCTTCGCTCAAATCAACTTTAGGATCAAATTCAATTTTTCTTCAGGGCTTGCTAACTTGTTTGCCCTTGCTATGTTGAGCAGAATATGGCAAACACTCTTCATACTTTTCATTATGGTCCTCATTATCACTCTATTGTGATATTCTTACCTAATCTAAGACCAAATCCTCATGGGAAGACAAACACATAAATTGACATAAACCAATCAGCCAAATTAATAGATTTAATTTGAAAACAAAAAGTAAACTATAATTACTAGTGATAATGAATTAATAAAGTATTAACTAATATAGTTAATTAATATAACAAATTAATAAAATTAACAATAATAATGAAAATAAAACTAATTAGCATAACATAACATAAACTAAACCTAAAGAACATTAAAGTAACAAAACTAAGTTACAAAACTAATCACTAGTGATGGTCGTAGAGGCCTTTCATCAAACATGTGGTGGCAACATAACAATACTAAGTCTAGAAATAAAACTAAGTTTAGAACTAACAATAAAATAACACTAAGTTTAAATATAACAATAAAACTTTTGCAACACTAAAACTAAACAACACTTACACTAAAGCTAATTAAAACTAACAAAACTAAATAATTAAAAATAAAATTAACTAAAAATTGCAAAACTATATAACTATGAAATAGTAAATACAATTGCAAAACTATATACCTAAAAAATAAAAAAACAACAAAACACTTGTTTGAAACTATTATGTACCAATGTGCTGCGACGAGGTTAGGTCGACTATGGCGGTCTCACTGGAGGGCTGCCTCGACAAGGGCAACAAGGGACGTGGCACGAGGAAAACCTTTATTTGATTCGAGAAATAAGAATAGGCAAGGGAGAGAGAGAGAGAAAGGACTAATGCGACGGTGTGGGTTTGGGTTGTTAGCCTATTCCACTTGCTCGTGGGTTTGGTCAATGGCGGTGAAGGATGTGTCATGGGGTTAGGTTGATGGCGGCGGTAGAGGCAGTGTCACGGGGGCGAAGTGTGTGAGAGAGAAAGGATTTAAGAGTTTGAGAGTGAAATTTCAAATTAGAGTGGGAACTAATTATAAGCCTTGGCATGGGCTTAAATTGGAGTGGGGCCTAAAACTACATCATTTTAGCCCCTAATTACATGAAGATTTTCAAGAGAAACCATCATGCAATGACAAGATACCATGACGGTTTTTCTAAAAAATTGTCATGGAATGTATTCCTTTCACGACCGTTTTTATGAAAAATTATTGTCAAAAATTTGTCAAAAACACCCTTTTCAGACCATTTCTCGTAGCACTGGGTGGCCAGTCTGTGTGCTATACATCCAATGGCCAAGAGTTTTTATTTTTTGCTGTTTTTATCGCAAAAATAACTATAAATAGATATATCTCTTAGCTTAAAAAAAATAAAAAAACTACCATGACGATGGTGGGGTCGTGGAGAGAGTGATGGGGCAATGTTAGAGCCGGTAGAATGTCGTGGCAGGGCTAGCTTAGTCGATGGCAGGGTCATGGGGGGCTGGGACATCGGTGGCTGGGTTGTAGGGGCAGAGTTAGAGAGAGAGAGGGGGCTTGAGTTAAGGAAATTTTAAATTAATGGGGATTGGGTGGGTGGGTGGGTGCATGGGTGGGTGAGGGAGGGGGGGACCAAGGGGGTTGAAAATTTTGAATTAATATGAAACCTTTTACGATGGTTTTTACTACAAACTGTTGTGAAAATTTGAATCTTACATAATGATTTTTAGCGTAACTGTCATGTAAAATAGCACCCACCATGACAATTTTTTGTAAAAACCATCAATGAAAGGTTCTATATAGCTAACATGATGGTTTTTGTATTTTTTGGTGTACTCCCCGCTTTTTTCCCCTCTTTACCACGACGGTTTTTAAAAGAATGTCATTAAATAAGGTTCTATAATCAAAAGTTTCTAGTGGTGACAATTCCTTATTCTTCTTATCTTTCTTCCTTTCATCTCCCAATTGTGCTCTCCTTTCAATGCTAATGGTGCAAGGATTTCATTAAACGCCTACATAGGCGTAAAATCCACCTTATCGGCACAAGTATTTTGCATGTTGATGCTTGAGATGTCTCAACAACTAGTAGGCAACAGATGGTGGACGGATGCACAGAAGGCCCTAAATGTTGCTGCAAAGAGGCAGACTTTTTGAAAGACCCACTAGTGAGGTGCGTTTGGCTCATATCTAAACGATTGGGGTATGATCATTTGATGATCATCCTAGTGCAAAAGGGAAAGGGAAAGTGAGATATTGTTAAGTTGTATAGCCTAATTTATTGCGCTATTATATTATTACCTTACACAAAGGATTAAGAGTAAAGACAGGTTTGAGAATATAGAGAGTTGAGTGGCATGCTTTTTTTTGTGAACTTCTTCTTTATCATAGTGAATATTTTGTAACGGTTAAAAATAAACGTAACTCTCATATTAAGAGTAAACTATTATAAATTTTATATGTTTGTTTTTTATTTTTTTCCCCTCAGCAATTTTATTTGCTCTTTTAATAGAACTAGGGCTTCTAATTCAGAAACAGATTTGTGTCAGGTCTCTTAGCACTAAGCTAGTTGGTATTCTGTTGTAAAAAATGCGGGATTATGTTGTGGAAAGTAGACGGTCACACTATCCACAACTTAGATGATTTCTTAGGTACCAATTTTAATTGAACTATATTATGCTTAACAAAGACACAACAATATGCAGTTAATGTCCTTAAAAATACATTAATCTTATTATGTCAAATAAAGTCCTATTCTTTTTTTTTTTCAGCACCATTTTGTTGAGTTGCCCCTGGTGCAGTAGATGGAGACAATATTCGTTGTCAATTAGATACTTCTTGATTTTGTAATCTAGCTATTCGCCAGGTCAAGCTAATTTAAGCGCTTTGATTTGCCTGTCTAATTGTTTTTGAGCTTTTGCTTTGAATTCTTTAAACTTGTCAAAAGCTTCCAACTTAGTGCATTAGATATACATATCCATATTTAAAGTAGTTGTAAATGAAATTGACAAAATACTCATAACCTCCTTGTGTTTTTCTTTTATTGGACCCACACATTAATAGTACTAGCTCATGAAGATCAATAGCTTGATATCATTTCATCAAGAAACGTCTTTTAATCATTTTACCTTCTAGATAGGATTCATAGGTCAATTTATATAGGTTGGACTTTTTAACTCCGCCAAAAGCCCATGCTAAACTAACCTCTCGATCATCTAGTTGCTCATCAGCTAGGATCTTTTGCGTTGTTCCCTCTCTTTTACTGATGTTGTTCTCCTTTCGCTTGCTATCTTCGGCTAAATTCACAGAAATGCCTTTACTTTTTCCCAAAAAAAAAAAGGTATTACGTGAGCAAATTATTACCATAATGGTTCTATAATTACAGTAAAAAGAAAGGAGATGTTAACAAAAAAAAAAAAAAAGAGCAAAAACAGTATCACAATGTGCATGTAACAATTATCGTCGAATAATGGTAAAAATAAAGCAACTAAATAACTCAAAGATACAGTTAACGTACATGATTAATTCTAATACAAAAAGTTGAGAATGAAAACAGCAAATGCTCTCAATTAGTACCATAATAATATTGTAATTATTGTAAGAAAACATAAAATTTAAAATGACGTGCAATGATGGTACCATAATAACAACGTAATTATCGTAGAATGATCACATTACTGCAAATTCGTTAAAAATGATTGTCATTATATAATTAATAGTTACATCATATTCGGGGTTGGAGGCTTTGAACTCTGCATTACAGCCGGGTGCGATGTCTTAGAACGGTTTGTTAATAACATACTGGCTACATCTATATCCTAATGACAAAACTGTCAATAAGTAAACGAAATTTTAGCAAAAATGTATGTGTTCAACAAAAAATATCAAGACCAATTGAAATGTAAAAAAAAAAAAAAAAGAGTATTTTCTCTTAATATTATACCACACAAGCAAGTTGTTAAATAAACTAATAAATTGCAACAAGTGGAGATTGAACTTAGCAATTGTGCAAAAAGAGACTCATAAAAATATTATGCTTGTCATGGTTGAAGGAACGTAGTTCAAATATTTTCAAGGGAGAAGAGCAAATTCATTCAAATTCAAAGATACAATAAACGTCCTTGGTAAATTAGACGCAAAATAGTTGAGAAAAATAAATGAAACAGGAAACACAAAAGAAAAAATAGGAAACGTTAATCAACTCATATCAATAATAAAAAATAGTTTTGTTTAAAACTCTTGTTATATTCATACCATCTTGTGTAGGCTTTATATTCGCACCGACACCAGCGTGAAAATAAGCCGAAATTTAGAAACAAACACATGGTCCAAGAAAAAAAGTAATTTTGACTACATTTAACTGTGAAAAAAAAAACCCTACTGATTTGATCCGTGTCTTAGAAAAAACCCCACCTGAAAAAGGATTAATTAATTCTTTCCAATGCAAGATTCAATGTCCGCTCTAATTCGATTCACCTTCTTTTCCTTATACGTTAAAAACAAAACCCTAGCTACCTTATTATGTTTTCTAATATGCAAAGAGAAAAGATTGAAATGCAAATATGTATGCTCGTGATTTTTTGTATTTTGTTTTTATTTTTGCTAGGAATGTTCATAATTCAAAGACTGATGCACCAAAATCTAAATTCCAACGATACAAAAAAATTAAGATGAAAAGGAAACATTTTTAAGATCACCAACAGCAAGAGAGGTTTCCTTATGTTCCCTTTCATTTTTTCTGGGGAGACGTCCCTATCAATTTTGGGTACGTATTTGATTTGGTCCGTTTCGGCACCTAATAAATTAATAAATTAATAAATATATTTTATGTACAAGTAAGCAATGGAAAAGATTTTTTAAATACAATTTTTTAAGGGATTTATTAATACAATTCTAGTTCTTTTCTAAATTTGAACATGAAATCTTCCTTTTAACCTATTAACTGGCCTAGTACTAGTTGACAGGAAACGGAAAGTTTTATTTAACCATAGAAAAAAGTTTTTTCCGCCAAAAAAAAAAAAAAAAAAAAAGAGTAAGCAAAGGGAGATCACAAATTAAAAAATCAAAATTAATCCTTATTATGACTTTATGAGAGGAAAGAAGTCCCTCTTAACTTATGTTTCTTTATATTTGAGAAAACTGCATGTTATGCCATGTTTTTAAAAGTTGTGTTTTTTCATGTAACACTTAAAAAAAGTTATACTATATTATCATTAATATTTCATGTTAAGATGTGTTACAAATAAACATTTGTGACATTTAGTAAAGTAAATTTTAAAAGACAATATTTTTGTAAATTCTTTTTATATTTTTGAGTAGCCCTAAATAGCTTAAGGGGGGAGCCTAGCCCCCTCACAGGGTGGGCCCACCTGATAGGGCCCACCCCTGTGAGGGGCCAAGACCTTATCACGTTGGACTCAAAAGGGTTTTTATATTTTTTTTACTAATTATGCTCCTTTTATATCAATATCAGTCAATATAGTATATAAAAATATAAAGCGGGGTGGAAATCTTATCGGGGTGGACCAGCCTTTGATTTATTTTTTGTTTTTTGTTAACCTTTTGAATTTGACCAGACCACAATCAATGTCCTTTGCATTAGTATCCTTGGAGCTTACGCACGTACAGACGCCATCATATTCTTATATTCGTCTGTTACGTTCTTAAAACCAATAAAACATATTAACAAGAACCTTATTGAAAATTTTAGCACAAATGCTTCGGTTCTGCCAACTTCGGCAGCCGACGCGGGAAGCAATATAGGAGCTGGCCCTCTGCTCAACGTTTTTTTTTTCCCCTTACGGTTTGTGGTCTCTAGTTCCCACTATATATTAAAAAGAAATGAAACTATATTAGAACTTGAATTTTGGTGGACACATGGACGCATTCACACACCCTATTGTTGAGCTTACCTCAAGTGGCCTCTGCTCAATTAGAAGGTCTATAATTACACAGTATCAATAAGTTAAATTTTTTAAATTACTGTACCACATGGTTCTCCTATTTGTTAGTGAGGTGATTGGTAAAATAGCGTATTTCAATAGTCTCTTTTAAGTATTTAATACAACTTTTATTGTTTTTTTAAGAGAATATACTATAGCAAAAAGTTTTATAACAATTATTGTAATTCAAATTGTGAATTGAGCAGATGCTTTAGGTGTTTGAGATAGTAGTTTAAACTATCAGTTTTGGTTTGAGAACTGTAGTATATAAAAGATGTACAATGTAGCTTTTTACTGTAGCATGTAAAAGCTTTATACTGTTCATAGTTCAAACTATTGGTTTAACTACTCTTTCAAATGCCCTATTAGTTTTTTGCAACTTCACCATTGCTAGATGTAACACCCCGAAATTAATTAAATATTATTAATGTGTAAAATGGTGAATTAGTATGCCATAATGAATATTTTAAACTTAATTTGATCATTTTGTGAAATTTTTAAATTTATGATTTTTTTGATTAATTTAGTGATTTTTAACTACTCTTAATTATTTTTATTGTAATTTTAAATATTGAAAGCAAAACAATTTATCAAATGACTAACACGTCCCACTTTGAAAAATCACGTGCGGGACGTGGTATTTTTGAAAACAACCTTCCATTTTTCTTTATAATCTCTCCCTCTCTCTCTCTCACCCTCACTCACACTCTCTCTTCTCTCTCTCTCCCGTGCACTCTCACTCTCTCTCTTTCTCAGTTTGTTTCTCTCTCTCTTGTTCTCTCTCAAAAAAATTGTGAACTAAAATTCAATTTCAAGCTTCGGGTTAGTGGATTAGAGGCTCAAAAATGCGATTGAGTAACCACAAACTCAATTTAAAGCTTTGATTCGAGGTTAGTTTCAAATTTCTTAAACTTTTTCAATTTTTCAAATTTTCTTGCATTTTGAAATCTAAGCTTTTCTAAGTTTAGAAATCTTTCAATCTAGGTTAGATGAACTTAGAATGACTAGAATACAAACTTTGTTTCATCAAAAACGGATTTAAATTAAGATTTTTCATTTTTCTCTATTTTTAGATTTTTCTAAAAAATTTTGCTTAAAACTTGTTTTAAAGCATTAAAAAGTAAACTACTATGTTTTTCTATCAATTATGATCATTACTCATGCCTACGAATTAAGAAAACATGTTGAAATTGAAGATTTGGGCTCGGGGAGGCTGAGACCCGTGCTTGAAAAATTCTGGAATTTTTTCAGATCGGCAGGCCGAATTTCATGTTCGATAGACCAGATTCATCTGACCGGCAGGCCGAACTTGGGAAAGTTCGGCCAACAGGAGTTGGCTTTCTGGCAGGCCGAACTATGCAGTTCGGCCGGTCGAACCAGGGCGATAGGCAAGCCGACTGGACATGGTGAAATTTTGTGATTTTTCACATGTTTTTATCGTTTTGAACCCCGATTGAAACTCCAATTTTGTGAAATGATTTTATAAACCTAAATGGCACACTAGGATACCATGAGATGATTTAGTAACATAGAGAATATCATGCTAGATACTAATAGACCTAGTTTTCATTTAAGGTTGTGCGTGAATCCGCGGAGCTAACGTATAGCGGATCGGGATTACGATGTAGGACATCGGCACGAGTATTGAGGTAAGAATTTTACCCCTTCTTTAGTAGCCAGTTTTAAATGTTTTGGCCTCAAATGAAATTTTAACGAAAATATTTTTAATGGTTGATTGAAAAAGGATTTTATTGACTATTTTCTAAAACGATAGATCGAGGTACTTTTATAATAAACCTTATAATGAATGTGAATAATCATATTTGGTAAAAAGAGATTTTAATAATCATGAAAAGATATATGTATGTATATATATATATATATATTTATATATTAGAGCATGATGCCACATCAGAGATCAACTCGTGTAGTACGCAACCTTGGGGGCAGGTCCCGAAACCCAGCTGGGCCACTACGGTGATGATTTATATATGGTTTGCTCAGGAAAGGAAAATGGTATTCTTTCTGGTTGACCAATTAAATTGTTTTGGTAAGATAAAGCTTTCATTAAATTTTCATCTATTTATTTATCTGTTCTAGTTTGTTTTCTATGTATTTATTTGATCAATGAATTTTTTTAAAAAAAATTAAATATTTTTAAATTATAGTTCTACTAAGCCTTTCGCTCACGTTTTATTCGTTTTAAAATCTTACCCCTAGATGGATATCAGCTTAGAACAGAGAAGAGTCCGCTGACCAGACTTGTGACCAGTAGAAAATTTGGGTAGGTTGTATTACAAAAATTCAAGGCATGTAAGATCTTAACTTTTCTTTTATTCTAGACTATAGTTGTATTATAATATTGTCAGTACTATGTGTGTACACAAAATGTGGGTCAGTGGGACCTATTCTCACCTCACCCTATATTTTTATTGTTTTTATTATTTCCTTATTGCTTATTTTATTTTATTATTTTATTTGTTTGAATATTATAATTGCTCGTTTTAAGTAAACCATTTTAAAATTATCATATTTTTATTTATAAATTTAATCCTAAAACCTAGTTTTTAACTAAATCTCTATTTAATTAACTTAATTAATCTACCACATCACCTCCCGTACTCTAAGGCGTGATACTAGATCTGCTGGACTAGAGCAAACCATTACAACACTACTTGCCTTGCAAATTGCAAGATTCAAAATTCAAGAAATCAACACGAGGACAAACCCAATAGCAGATTTTTCCTTACAAGAGACGCTAATGCAAGGACGGCAAGCTCAAGCAATTTTGAGGTTTTAGACGTATGTATTCATATTTTCTACTAGATCAGCTATTTGTTCCTAACTAGTATAGGTTTAAAAAAAACCAATACAACTGTGATTGCAAGAATAATTTAGCTAAATTCCACATCTGCTTCCATCATAAGATATAGAGTTCCAATCCCCCAACCTCAAGTGTTAGAGAGATTAAAATATTTCTCTCATGTGTTATAAGATTGTTAGACACATTAAAGATTGTCAAAATGCACATTTTTAAATGTATTACAATCAGCAAGTAGTGCCACAATGTTCAAAATTGAGGCCACAGCATTGAAGAGTTAAAATAAATTTTAATGGGCAATACGCCTAGCGTTGTGGCTCCCAGTCCAATTTCGTACCAATTTTGGTGCCGTATAGTGAGCGCCGCGGCACCCTTTCTAGTTGATTCATGTTGAAGTGTTGTGTCTTTTGAGTTATTTTGAATCGGTGTATTCATTAGTTATATATTTTCATACAAACTTAAATATCTATCAGCGAGAGGCATATCCGTTGTAATAGTTGTATCGATACATGATTAGATGCCTTTATAAATGAAGAGATACCTTTACAAATGAGGAGGTACCTATGTGTAAAGAGTTGTATGGATTAAATTAGTTATGTTCATTCATGAAATGGCACCCTTGTCTATTATTACATATCCAAAATTTTACAGATTTCATATCTCATTTTGTTGCTAGATATTTTGTTCACTTGTTTGTTGTATCTTGGTGGTAATTAGTAGTTAAACTCTTTACCAAACTTGAATAAGTGAGGGAAAATAAAATCTTTATGGAAAGTTTTCATGCATGCCTCAAATGCTTGCTTGTTTTCTAGAAAATTTTTTGCCTCCGTTCTCTCTAAACACTCAAATTTTTCAACAATCTTTAAGGTTTTAATTTTTGCTACATTGGAGGATGACTTCGACGATGTGGAAATTGTGAGAAGGAAGTGTGATGAAGATGAAGTGATATGCCAGGATCACATTCTCAAGACGCTCTTGGATGGGCATTATGGTCTGTACAACTCGATTCAAACTCCGGTAGAGATTTGGGACACTCTCGATTAGAAAGTCGAGAAAGAAGATATGGACAAATTCTTAATCTTGAAATATTTAGAATTTGTCATCATTGATGCAAAGTCCTCTCTTGATCAAATACATGAATTGCAACTTATTGTTACTAAACCTCGCGAATGAAATGTTGAGACATCTGAATCATTCATGAACAGTTATAGAAAGAAACTTCTTCATAAGAGAGATGACATAACATTGGAGGAATTGCAAAGACACCTGAGGATTGAGGAGGAGACTAAGTCTTGTGATCCAAAAGACAAGATATTAAATTCTCTAAAGTTAATGTTGACAAAACTAGTAACTTTCAAAAGAACTTTGAAGTTAATAATGACAAGAAGTTCGAGGAAAAAAAGGAAGATAGTAAGTCCAACAAAGCAAATGTCATTGAACAAAAATCCAAAAGGATTTGTACAATGGTCTCGGAAATGCAAATTAACATGATTATCAAATCTAATATGGCTGCAACTAAGTTATCCAGTTGGTGGCTCAATCCTGATGCCACCATTTATGTTTACAATGATAAGAAACTATTCTTGTCATATGCAGTAAAAACTAAGGGACAAACAGTTCTCATGGGAACCATGACGTAGCAGTGGTTCCCGAGAAACGTGTGGATGAGATTAACTTTACTTTTAAGAAAAAAAAATGACTTTGAGCAATGTCTTCCATGTTCTCCACATAAGAAAGAACCTTGTATCTGCTAGTTTAATGTGTGAAAATGAACTAAAGATTGTATTTGAAAGCAATATTTGTATTGTATCAAAGCATGGAGCCTTTGTAGAAAATAGCTATTCATGTGATGCATGTACAAACTTAGTATCAATAATAAAGAAAACATGAATTCTGTTTATATGGTTGACTATTTTGATATTTGGCATACTCGGTTAGTACACTTAAATTTTAGATCTTTAAATAAATGCCTAAATATGGTTTGATTAATTGTAAAGATCAAAACCATGATAAGTGTGAAATTTGCATACAAGCAAAAATGACAAATAAATTGTTTCCTAAAGCCTAACGACTCCTTAATAGTTGGATTAAATCCACACTGATATTTGTGAGTATAATGGAGTTTTGACAAAGAGGAGGAAAAAGATACTTAATCATTTTCATTGATGATTGTTCTATATACATACACGTGTACTTGATTAGAACAAATGATGAAGCCTTAAATAAGTTTAAACCTTTCAAGACTAAGATTGAGAATAAAAAAGATAGAAATATCAAAATAGTTCGAAGTGATAGAGGTGGTGAATATTTTTTAATAAGTTTGGTGCTTTCTGTGAAGAGCATAGTATTATTCGCCAAAAGTCAACCACTTTTACTCCTTAACAAAATGGTTTGACTGAAAGGAAAAATAAGATCTTTATAGATATGGTTAACTCTATGTTTCTTGATGCCAAATTTTCAAATAATTTATAGGGGAAGCTAGACTTACACCAATTCTAGTTGTTTCATGTTGAAGATTGTGTCTTCCAAGTTATTCCAAACTAGTATATTCATTGGCTATATACTTCTATACGAACCTGAACATTTATCAGCAAGGGACATATCCGTTATAATAGTTGTGTTGATGTATGAATAGATATCCTTACAAAAGAAGAGATACCTTTGCAAATAAAGAGGTACCTCTATGTAAAGAGTTGTATGGATTAAACCAATTGTGTCTATTTATAAAATGGCACCCTCGTCTACTATTAAATATCTAGAATTTTACAAATTTTATATCTTGTTATAGAACACAATGTTGTTGCTAGATATTGTGTTCCAGTGTTTGCTGTATCTTGGAGTAATTTACCATTAAACCCTTTAGATAACTCAAAATGCGGATTCCATGACGGTTATAATCTGTCGTGAAAAATTTCACGACGGTTACAAAACCGTCGTAGAAACTTCTGTCGTGGAACAAAACCGAGTTTTCACGACGGTTTTTTACCATCGTGTAATAGAATAATTGACACAGAAGATCGGTGGGAGTGTTTATTTTTCACGATGGTTTTCTCCAAAAACTATCTTGGAATCAAGAGCTTCCACGACAGTTTTTGGTGAAAACCGTCATGGAATGAAGAGCTTCCACGATGGTTTTCACCAAAAACTGTCATGAAAATTTGGTATTTTCTAAAAAAAAAAAATTCTCCCATAATTTCTATTTCCCACGAGATGGCCAGTCTTGTGTTATCCATTACATCAAGGCCCTAATTACATACAATAATTGCTATATATTAAAAATTGCATTGTATTTACAAGATCATTTTACATTTAAGCTATTTTGAGCACTTTGTTAATCTACTATGATGTGTACCTATCTAAAAAGCACAAACCTATTTACAAATTGTACCCACTCTAATCTAACTTCATGTATATCCGTATGTATATAAAAATCTTTTTGTCCTAAGGCTTGTATACCACTTGTAATTATATCCCGCATGAAACATAGAATAAAAAAATCACATTCTATGTTTCCTTGTTGTCTTGGACACTTACGTTTAGAATATAACGTTCCGTTCGGTCGGTTTGTGACACCGGTTCTCGCTTGAAGCTTCCAATCGTTAAGCGCCCTAATAATATATCATGTTTAAATAATAAATAAATTAATAGACGATACAATTATGTGAGACTAAAAACAATTAATTTTATAAGACAATATTA